>JANFOE010002087.1:0-165655 GCA_025667525.1 Glebionis coronaria | reverse complement strand
TAAACGAGCTGTATATACATACGAGTAACATATTTGTGCATAGTGTAATTACATATTATACGACTTTGGAGATAAATAACAACACTGTTAAGATAGAATATAAACTAAATATGTTCAAAACAAGCCGAGTTCAAACTCGAACTCGAGTAGTGGTAAATAAGCCGAGTTCGAGGCTTGTTGAACTCGTGCTCGGGTCGATGTTTATAGTCCTCCCTTTAATTACAATAAGAATTTTTTGTTAAAGACATTGGCTTCAGTTATTATATAGTCCTAACTATTGATTCGTTTTTCCAGTTAATTAAATTACGGTTGATATATTCATGGTAAAAAGAATGCCTTAAAACAACCTAAACATCGATTATATTTATATTGTTTCCAGCCTTTTTGCACATGTTTAAGATACTTGTATAATATACACAGTTTTATTTTAGTTGAAAATCGATGTGGGATACTTGCAAGATAGAGATATATTCAATAAGCTATAACTCATGACAAGAATCTTTGTAAGCATGACATCATTGTTTGTGTTTGTTAAGAAGATTGTAAAGAACGAGGAGATCAACTATGACATGGACAAAAGCAGACAGTCGCGATTGCTAGAGCCATCATTCGAGACCCAACAATTAGACGAGGCAACAAGCGCCTTTGATGTTCCATCAAACCAAGCACTTCGATGTAGCACATACGCTTAACACAATTGGGAACCTTGACTCGATTGTATTTGTTTCAGAAGGCAAAGTTGTGGAACAAGGGACGTGTAATCGGCTCAAGAACAAACAAGGAACATTTTTTCATCCAGCTAATATTTCCCGCCGAAACGTGATTCTTATAGCAGTACCGTTTTTTATAACTATTATACAATCTTAAGAAGCCTTATTCTGAGAACTTGTTCACGTTTGAAACGCTAGTCTCTTGCTCCTTTTATAATCCGATATTGTTTTTATTTCGTTGCTTAAGCGACCGATGTGGGATAGCATCAAATTTCTCGCTTCAGTTTTTTCATTTCCTTTTAACTTGTTGCTTATGGTCATTAGTAAACCTAATTTTTTTTATTCTATGTTTCATCACCGGTGATTTACTCGGGCCAGCTAGGTAAATGATCCAATTGAGCTATGAGACATAATGAGCCATCAGCTCGAGACTAAAATGAATATTAGTTAATAAACAAGCTCGAGCTTCAAATACCAAGTTGTATGATACTCGTGAGCCTAAACGAGTTTTATATACATACGAGTAACATATTTATGCATACTGTAAGCCGAGCTCGAACTCGAATTCGGGTAATGCTAAATATGCTGAGTTCGAGCCTTGTTTGCTCGGGTCGCTGTTTATAACCCTGCCTTTAATTACAAAGAATTTTTTTGTTAGGATCCTCATAAAGAACAATAGCAAGCGAGTGAAGATTTGTTTTTTTTTCTCTAATAACCTCGACATCGGTCCTGTTCGTTTTAAAAGCAAGATAGATGGCTTGTTTAATATACTTGTCTTTTGATATACCCGCTTTTATATCATTTAAAAAGTGTAATTGTTCAATATGCTTGTGTTTGTTATGATTCCTGCTCGTATATATAGTCAAGTCGCTCGAGCTTTATTGTGTGTGTTACGAAAAACATCATAATGGCAAACTAACCACGTAAAAAACTGTCATACTTCAAGCATTTGAAAATGTGTCAAAGATATTATCGGCCAATTCGAACGATCACTCTTTTGATTAGAACTATTGTGCCTATGTTAAAGATGAATAGATAAGTATGTAAACTAACTATCAATTGAGATTTTCATTTTTTAATGTGATATACATTTAACATAAAGACGAGTACGCGAACGAGGTGTACAACTATTTTGATGTCCAATCAGAGCAAGTAGTTTAATAGGCATTGGATCGGATAATGGTTGACAGAACAATGGCTGTAGTAGTAGCACATAGACTTAAGACCATTCGGAACGTTGACTTGATAACATTTGTTTCCGAATCCAAAATTGTGGAACAAGGAACCTTGACTTGATAGCATTTGTTTTTGAATCCAAAGTTGTTATACAAAAAGGGCTACCAACCATGTAAATTATTATTATTATTATTATTATAATAGGGAGCGTATAATCAGCTCAAGAACAAACAAAGCACATTTTTTCAATTTGCTAATATTCAGAAAGCATAAGTAGTGTGTTAAATTATATCCATAGGAATTCAACAATGTTGTTTTTTTATAGTAAATGACTCCCTTTTTAGTAATAGATGGTATATTACGATCTTTCTAATTTAATGGATAAGGGAACTTGCTAGCACCAAGATGACATCTTTTTATTTTTAAACGATTTTAGATATTGGTGGCTCCCTTACACTTCATGAACAAATCTTCAAACCAAGATTTTTGGTATTTGGTACATAGTTTCAAATATTTTGGTATGCTATTTGGTGTGTAAGATCTTCATATTCGTAGTCAATCACTAACACTAATTCAAGTAGGTTACATGTCTAATTATTAGCTTGAGAAGAAAAACTAACTTCGGGTTTTGGTGAAATCTAATGCTTTACACATGGATTCAAAGAGTCAAAGCCTAAGAAGCGCATAACAAGGGAACGACTTGAAAGATAACCGTTTAAGGAGAAAACTGCGTTTTTAAACATTTTAAGCTAAAAAACTAAAAAAACCCAAAATTAAACATATAAGTAATACTTAGACACCGTATTAATCTTTAATGGTACTTGTGTTTATATACCCTTTTTCATTTCGGTCACCAACCAATGTGATAATTTGACGTGTGCTAACATTTTTTTTTGCCACATGTAAATTTGTATCATCGCAATTGCTACAGCGATAATCAAGAACACTTTCATCCTTCTTCTTGATGAAGCTACAAGTTCACTCGATTCAGAAAAGATTGTCCAAACCGCTCTTGATCAAGGCTTAATTGGACAAACAACAATGGAAAATAAGCTTACTACTTTTAGACTTCAAGCAATTTTAAGTACTTTTCTAACTAAATTTCTTATTTTACTCTCAAATAAGCAATTTAAATTTTAAACAATTTTTAAGTACTTTCTGAAAGAGGTGGTTGCACACAAGGTAGGATACGGAATGCATACACGACTATTGTTATGAGCGAAGGTATTGTAATCGAGCAAGGTTCCCATCCCACACCGAGCTAGTCAATAGAAACACCGGTCATAATGTTAGTGAAACATTAAAGACGGTCTAGCTCATATAACCAGCTCGAAATAAACATTCCATTAGCTGCAAAAGTAGTGCTTCAAGCAACTTTTAGCGATCAGTAAACCTTATCATCATCAAACCACATAATCTCCTTAAACTCGACCGAATGGAAACAAGCATTAGTCGGAAGTCTTGCATCGGCTTCATTTGGACCAGTTTATAGAATAAAGACTTGGTCCATCCTTTTTGTTCAGTTTGGGTCATATCTGTGATAGTAAGTTTGTTACCGCATTATAACTCCGTGCACATGGGTGAAATGCTAACCAAATTAAAAAGATCTGGTTAAAGATGTTGTAAAAGATACTAATATATGAACCACCTTCATTCGACCATGAGGCTATTCCAGTGGAGCCTCACTCGAGACCCAACAATAATAGTAGATGAGGCAACAAGTACCCTTGACGTTCAATCAAAGAAAGTGGTTCAAGAGGCATTGGATCAAATAATGGTTGGGAAACCAACGGTCGCATAGACTTCAAACCATATGGAACCTTGACTCGATTGCATTTGTTTCTGAAAGCAAAATTTTGCAACAAGGAATCTAAAATCATCAGCTTAAGAACGAAAGATGCGTTTTTTCAACTAACTAATATTCAGAAAGCATAAGTATCGTGTAAGATTATATGTATGTATGTTATACATCTATGTCTGTGAAATCTGCCGAAATGTACTTCGCAGTCACTAGGTAGCACAACCATGTTTGCTAACTATTATGCAATCCCGAGTAGACATACGTGTAGTAATTTCGACTACAACCTGGTCACTAGATGCGGAAAATACGATCTAAGAAGTCATCGACAGAAAAAGAACACATAAGGTACGAATCCCTAATCTTCCTGATTAGTTTATTGATAAAGAATGCGTTGTGAATCTCGTTCCCCCTCACCTCCTTTTATAGAGATGATGGGGAACCGACTGTTACATAGACTACGGGTCGGGTTGGGCTTTGACGCAACTAACCGACCTTTATTGCTAATGCTATTAGGAAACTTGATAACTATCCCCTAGACATGACTTAGGCTAATAAAGACTAAACACATAACAATTTCTACCTTAGGCTTATATTATCCTATCCCAACACTCAACAGCTCTAAACAGTGTTGTAACTTGCGTCCAGGTACCACCTTCGTCAAGGCACCCGCATCATTGTGTTCAGTACTCACCTTCAGAACTTCAACCGTCTTCGCCAAGTCTTCTCTGATAAAGTGATAACGCACATTGATGTGCTTAGTCCTGTCATGAAAAACATGATTCCGCGATAAATGTATCGCGCCCTGATTATTACAATTAACTGCAACAGTGTTAAGCTTCACGCCTAACTCTTCCAAGAATCCCCTTAGCCAAATAGCTCATTTCACAACCTCTGTAAGTGTCATATACTCCGCTTTAGTTGTCCACAAAGCCTCTATGTACTACAACTTAGCTTCCCAGCTCCTCGCACATCCATGTATCAGCACCCCGTATCCTGTGATTGATCTACCCATGACAGTGATCGATCTACCCATGGTGTAGTCAAAATCCACAAAAACCTGTACGTTTGTCTGTAATCCACGATCAAACCCATCCAACATACCTACATCTACAGATGCTATGTAAGGTCTCGTGCAGGCCACCTGATACTCCTGGCTTCCAACTGCATATATATATATATAAATATATATATATATATATATATATATATATATATATATATATATATATATATATATATATATATATATATATATATATATATATATATATATATATATATACATATATATATATATATATATATATATATATATATATATATATATATATATATATATATATATATATATATATATATATATATATATATATATATATATATATATATATATATATATGACCACTTTCTATTGTTTTTTACATCACAGTCCCCGGATAGACTATCCTCCAACGATAGTATGGAGTGTCCCTTCAATAAAGTTTGTATCAACTTTCCGTTGTAAAACCTGGACTGTGACACCCTCAGAGTATTTCTACTCTGATTCCTGATGATCTTAATACCAAGTATATTTCCCTTTGTTTTTACCAGCAAACCCTTAGTAACCAAGATCTCAGCCTTGCATCCGCAAGAAAATACCATACAATCTATATAGAGAAATAGATGTATGAACATACCTGGTGTATACTCCCAGTAATAACTATATCTGTCGTTATTGCTTTTTCTGCAACCGTTGCTGAGCACATGCACATCTAACCGAGTATCTATTTTTTCTTTCAATCCAGCCATCCACTTGGAAAAACCCTCACAAGCAATTGTATCATTGAAAGTCAATGACTCATGTGCATAAATCTTTTCCACTACAGCAACTGTAAAAGCAGCCTCATTACTGTCTTCTCTATACTTGAATAGTTCCCGTGCTAAGTGTTGCTCCCTATCACGTGCTAGATGATAGTATATCAAATCTTGAGTTTGTACTTTCTTTGAAACTTCTACATGATCAACATTCCCCTGAGGTTCCACCTCAAATGCATGAGCCTCCCGATATTCCACCTCAAACTCAACTCCTTGCAACACCTGCACTGAACTTGTACATACACCAGAACCAATGAAAGTTTTCTTGTATTGCCCACTTTTATTGAAACCCATATTCCTGTAAAGCACTCCCTTTGAAGTAACGTCATCTAACCTCCAAAGTTGATAAACATTCATACCTTTAAGGTATCCCAGGAATATGCACTTGACCTTAACCGGTTCAAGCATCCCTTGCTCAATACTAGCAAGCCAACCAAAAGCCCCAAACATATCTATAGTCTTCTTGAATCCAATCGCTGCTGATGGTGACCTATTATCTAGATATGTAGACATGGTTGAATCCTCTGTCCAAAAAACCTTGGACAGACCAGACTGAATCAGAAAACAATGTACCTTATCCAAGAGTGTCACGTTTTTCTTCTCAACCAACCCATTTTGCTGTTGTAACCCCGCAACATCCAAATGTTTGGCGACCCCACTCTTCATACATTGTTTTGTAGACTTCTGATTACAAGAATCAAGAACATTACCCGTCTTGATCTTCTACCCAGTCTGAAATTTTCCTAACTGCTTCCTACCCTTCATTTTCTTCCTGGTCACAGCCTGACCGTTCAAGGTATATACGCAATTAGCCCTTCTTGTTCCTGATAGTACCACCAGTGAACCCTTTATAACCTTGATCTTGCCTGACTGCATCTTCACGGTAAAACCCTCTTTTTCAAGAGTGCCCAGCGATATCAAGTTTCGTCTTAATTCCGGAACATACCTGACGTTCTCCAACAAGAAACTTGACCCATCCCTTATTCTTACTCGAACCTTACCTGTCCCCCTTACACGGCATACCCTGCCATCACCTAGCAGTACATTACCACCGTCATACTCTTTAAAATCAACCAAATAATCTCTCATGTATGTCATATGGTATGAGCCCCCTGAATCCATGATCCAGTCCAAAAGTTCATCAACACTCATAGCCATCATAACATCAGCATTCTCATACCTATCCACTCCAGAACCGGATACCTGATCTTCATTTTTGACGAAACCTTGAGATTTCTTGTGATTATACCTAGGAAAATCCCTCTTCAAATGATCCTCAGACTGAGATATATAACACCTGAGTTTGTCGCTCCTTCCTTGTGACCTTGACCACGAACTATTTGCACCTTGCTCTATATCTCTCTGACCGGATCTCTCCCTCACATACAACCCTTCACCACTATCACCCTTTTCTTCCGTCATCTTCTAAAGTTCCATAGAATTAAATGTCGCGAGCACGTCTTCTAGCTTCAAAGTATCCCGACCATATAGCAAAGTCTCCACGAGATTATCGTAAGACGATGGTAAAGACGTGAGTAATAATAATGCCTGATCCTCATCCGATATAGCAGTATCTATAGCCGCTAAGTCACCTACGAGCTTGTGAAACTCATCAATATGTTCAGACTGACTCCTACCTTGATGCATTTGAAAAGTATATAGCTTTTTCTTCAAGTACAAATGATTAGCTAAAGACTTTGTCATGTATAAAGTCTCTAACTTTTTCCAAATACCCGATGTAGTCGTCTCCTTGGTGATCTCCCGTAGGAACCGATCATCCAAACACAAGATCAATGCGCTGTAAGCCTTTTTCTGAATGACGTTATCGTAAGCCACTATTGTGGTCGCGGGTAATTCCTCCAATGCTGCATCTAATTCTAGATGTTCCAGCAAAGCCTTCATCCTTAACTGCCATATCCCAAAGTCATTCGTCCCATCGAATTTCTCGATGTCAAATTCGCTCAGCGTCATCTTATTTTAACCCTTTGCTAAGCGCTTAACCTTTTGTGAATTTACCTACACAAAAACATGATCTAGCAAAGTATCCCGTGTGTAAAACGCCCTTGCTTTATCGATATAACCCTAAGATAAAAATCTTAGTAATCGATCAAACCAAGTAACCCCTCAAAAGAAAAACCCTTCCTTACTCAAATATCGACTGAACCTTGGAAATTAACCTATCCAATAAATCGACAATCCATGAATCAAGAAAGTACCCGACGCCTTTTGAAGTAACCCTTGTCGTACTTTTAATTTTGCAAACCGATTTCTAATAACCTAAGAAATCTTGCAACCTCGACAAGTCTTGAACGCTCTTTAACCATTTATTAACTTGCTAAACCTTGTGATAAACCCTCAAAATCAGAAATTAACAAAGTCCCTTCGATAATTCGCTAAACCTTGTGATATATTAACCCTCACAATCACGAATTACGAAGTCCCCTTGTGTGTAAATCCTTCAAAGTAATACCCTTTTGTTTTATAACAAACAAAATAACACTTTTGGTCCAATGTATCTTATAAATCCAAATTGGCCCAAGTAAACCCTGACCAAAAATAATACCCTTTTGTTTTATAACAAACAAAATAACAATGTTATTATGGCCCAAGTAACTTGGCCCTAAATAAAACCACTGACCAAAAATATAAACCCTTTGAAAGATCTCAGTGTTGACTTTAATAACAAAAAATCGACCACCGCTTCTTCTTCTTCTTGTTTATCAATGGCGGCAAAACCAAACAAACACCACCTGCAACTTTGTCGACCTAAAATCGACAAACCTTCAATGTCAATACCTTCAACAATCGAACCCCACAAGAAGAGAACACTTTTTCTATCAAAACCCACTTCAAACTCGATCGATCCTAGTAACCAAAAAAAAATTCAAACCAGAAGCTCTTGATACCACTTGCAGTAATTTCGACTGCGGATAATACGATCTAAGAAGTCATCGACAGAAAAAGAACACACAAGGTACGAATCATTAATCTTCCCGATTAGTTTATTGATAAAGAATGCGTTGTGAATCTCGTTCCCCCTCACCTCCTTTTATAGAGATGAGGGGGAACCGACAGTTACATAGACTACCGGTCGGTTGGGCTTCGACGCAACCAACCGACCTTTATTGCTAATGCTATTAGGAAACTTGATAACTATCCCCTAGACACGACTTAGGCTAATAAAGACTAAATACATAACATGTTCACATTTTCATTCGTACATTTTATCCAACACTTGATGTGTGCCGAGATTCATCCAACACAAGTCTCATGACATATTACAAATATTAAGTGCTCAGGCTCAAACTGTTTCGTGATAAGTTTTGAGCCTTAGATTTTTCAAAAGAAAAAGAATCTTAGAGCAGCTCCTAAACCATAATATAAATGTACCACTATTATATTTTTGTAGCAGCTCATAGATATTTAAATGTCTAAAAGAACTTGTTTTTATATATTCAATATTGTTTCAGTTACCAATCGCTGTGGGAAGTTTGCAAGATACATGAGACCATAAGCTCAAACATTATCATATTACAAAGTCAGTGGAAAAGTTCCATTTTTATAAGGAGAAGTCATAACTCAACAATAATAAAAAATGATATCAGTTGCCAAGTTTTTGTATTGTAAACAATGTTAATGTATTCTAATACTCCTCGTAATATGAGGCTCATATAAATAAAAATTTCACCCTTAATGGTAAAGATATTGTGAATCTCAACATTGAATTAGAAGCCACAAATTAGCTTTTGAGCAGAAGGTTGAGTATTCAGTTCCTGGCCATGAGTAGTGGCACAGATCCATTATTTATAGTCTTCAATCTTTTAAGATAATGGTCTAAAAGAGCGCATTGCTGTCTATTTAATGGATCATAAAAAAAAACATGTGTGTGAATATTTGTTTCGTAAAAAAAGAATAATTTGCTTGTACCAAAATTAGTATATATTATAGAGTGCCAACGGGTTTAAGAGGGTGTGTTAAGTTGGAAAAAATATTTTACCTTTTCAGAAAAAATTTCATTTGAAAATAGAAAAATAAAAAACTTGATTAGTCTAATGCAACTCTAAATGAAACAAATTTTTAACTCTTCTTTTAAGAATGAAATTATTCTCTCCCTTATAAATTTAGAGATGGAAAACGTGAACAGATTTCCACAACTAAATAACTCCCTAGAGTTGAGATTAATGTGTACCCATAATTTAGCATAGACTAAATTAACCAACTATATTCATTAGATACTATTTTTACCCTTTTTTAAATAAATTAAATATTTTACAACGGTAACTATCAAGCCATATGTTTGAGAAAATCATATATGATTAGGATGACCGATCATATATGATTTCCCAAAATTATATGTGAATCATATACGATTCGCGATATGAATGTTATATGATTTTTAGAAATCGTATATGACTTGTTGCGAATCATATATAATATTCTTACAAAAAAAATTCGTCGAAAGTAAATACATGTGCCTTCTATAGAAAAAAAATTTGTTGCATATAATGGTTCGTTTTACATACCGATTAATGGTTTGTGAGATATAATTTATTTTTTAACAATTTCCTGCTAAAATGTAAAAGAAAACATTCATTCTTCTTTTTCAAGCCTTTTCATATATTCATAGACGATTTCATTGTAAAAGTTAGAAAAAACACATTCATTCTTTGGCTTTAACAATTTTATGTTAAAAGGAAAACTATTCGTTTTAAAGCTTTTTCATAAATTCATAGATGATTTCATTATAAAAGTTAGAAAAAAAGAAGACATTCATTCTTCTGTTTTAACAATTTAATGTTAAAAATTTTTTTTATAAAACTTTAAACACAAAATTTTATAAAGACTGTCAAAACTTTGTTGAACAAGTAAAAATGCTTGTGTTAATATATCCACTTTTGTTTCATTCGCCAACCGATGTGGGAAGTTTGCAAGATATAAATACGAGTTGTTGCAAAATTCCATTTCAATAAGTAGAAGTCAAAACTCCACAATGACAAACAAGAGATTTAATTCAATGAGGAACGAAACAAGACAATTCCATTGCATATTATTCCTTGAAAACTCCATCAGGTAGACAAAGTATCGCCCAAGTAATCTATACTTACATCATGTTATCTTAAACCTCTAAAGGATGTTATTTGAATTATTACCCACAATTAATCATAAGATATTAGCAATCTTCAAATCGGTCACGCGACTGTTGTTTACGGGTTAACCTGACTCAACCAACATTGACTTGTGCTAAAAAATGACCCGTTTATGTCTATTAGACAATATAAAGGATCGTAAATCTTTTCTAAACCGATTTTGATCAAGCCTCAATGGGAAAAATAGCACTCATAAAACTTACTACTTTTCTAATTCAACCATTTTTAAGTACTTTTCTGTACAAACTGCTTGTTTTACTCTATAATAAGTACTTTCCACAAATCACTTAAAACAATTTAAGTAATTTTTCTGAACATGAAACAGGTGGTTACACACAAGCTAGCAACGATACAAAATGTAGACACTAATCCTGTTATGAGCGAAGGTAGTGTACTCGAGCAAGGGTCCCACGCCAACATAGTCAGTAGCCACACTGGTCACACGAGGCTCGATTAGTGAAACATTAAACACAGCTTAGCTCGTTCGTTCAACGAGCGTGAAAACAACACTCCATTAGCTGCAAGAAGTAGTGCTTCGAGATTAACGACTACGGCTAAATCAAGCAAGGCGCGTTTTTTCAACTAAATACTCCCCCCGTCCCAAAATAAGTGTCCACATTTGACATTCGAAGTCGTTTTTCCGTAACTTTGACCACAAATATTTTTGTTTGTGTTATATAATACTTGATGAAGGTTATATCAATAGAAAATACATTTGAAACTATATCCATCGATATATATTGCTTAAATAGTTATATAATACACACAAAAATAATTACAGTGAAAGTTGCAAATAAAAGATTACAAAAGTCAAATGTGGACACTTATTTTATGACGGAGGTAGTAATATTAGAAAGTATATGTATTGTGTTGAATTATTGCATGTATATTATAGAGTAAATTACATCGTTCGTCCTTGTGGTATACGTTGACCGACGAGGTTCGTCCCTTGACCAAAAAAAGTGCACCAACCGTCCTTAAGTGTGAAACGTTATGTACCATTGGTCCCTCACTTTAATAACCTTCATTAACTATCGTTATATTATCATACATAGGGGTATCTTCGTCTTTAGACATATAAGAGTACATTAAGTATGCCCACTAACAAGTATAGTAATAACACACCTGCATTTTAAGAAATTCTTTAGTATTTTGTAACTGCATCTTCATTAGACTTCATCTTCCTCTCACTAAATACAAATCCCACAGCTACCACCACCATCGTCTCTCTCAAACACCGTCGTTGACCCTAACACGACCAGATCTGCATGCTACCTGATCTACACACGACAAGATCTGACCTACACCAAGATCTTAATTTAAAACTTGTGTTCTTGATCTTTCGAAACCTTGTTAATACAAGATCCTAAGTCGATCATCACTAAATCTCTATTATGATCTCTCCTCATTTGATTATCATGTTCTTTTCTATATGTGTTTCTATTGTACCGGTTTAATCTTGGTTCATAGATCATTGCTATGAAACAAATTAGGATCTTAAAGTGTGGTTGTTAGTCATCTAAGGTTTGGTGGAATCATGTATCAATTGAGCCGAGTCAAATATCATATTAAGAGATCACATAGCGCTGGATCTTATTGCTTGATGTTGTGTTGGGGGATTAGGAGGTGGGTCTACAGGGATGGATAAAGGTTTTTTGATTAAAAAACTAAAGATAATGAATCATGTTGTGGATGTTCGAAGACGACGGTTACATCATTGAGTAATCTTGCTTCTAGAGTTATGATTATTGAGGGTCGAATGTTAGGAAAAGATGGTAAGCCAGTGTTGGCCCGAAGGTGCGTTCGGTGTAGGATGCATCTGTTCGGTGTAGGATGCATCTGTGGACTTTACATGAAGTGGTTATAAGGCTGCAAATACTAGCAGTGATCAGGAGGTTAATGCTTCTACAGGCGTTGAAAGCATCACTCGTAATGATGCACTACATGTGCAATCTGGTACTCATACCACATGCAGTTTAGGAACAACTAATGTTACTAAGGCATGTACTAGAGCCATCCCAAAGGTTGCAGTTGAATCTGGCTTTTTTATTCTTCTCTTAACAGCCAAAAATCTTTCATTCAGTCTCCAAATAAAGATTCAAGCTGATTATGGTCGGAGATTGTGTTTGAAGAAGAAGTGTTTTGACTTTTGATTATTTGGAAAACAAGATACTAATTTAAAAATGTTGTGGTGGTGGCTCACTCGATTGGGCTTATTTTTTTATTATTTATTTGTATTTAAATGAAAAAAATAAAATATTACGAATTTACCATTATACCCTTATTTTAGTATCAAGTTGAGTGATTTAATAGCAGTTAATGAAGGTTGTTAAAGTGAGGGACCAACGGTACATAACGTTTCACACTTAAGGACGATTGATGCAGTTTTTTTGGTCAAGGGATGAAACTTGTCAGTCAACATATACCACAAGGACGAACGACGTAATTTACTCTATATTATACATATGCAGAATTTGGTGACGAGCAGGACCATCTCGTGGATTTGGAGGGCCCGCCCTATGCCGTGAGGACCTGTTTAATGCCCAATTTTTTTGCAAGTGTAAGACTGAAAATTACTCTTAAGCAAATTGCTATATGTATCTATAACCATAAAAATAGCAAGAAACTAACTACATTAGATAGTGCAATTCTTTGCTTGCAAAATAAAAAGCGAAGTGATTCGAAATTCATAACCGAGCGATATAAAATATATTTATCCAAGTTTTGTGTCTAATCATGTTTTAAGTACTAAAAAGAGAAAGTTGTGAACCAACCTAAACAAGAAATATTTAGGCCAGAATACTACGATCTCTTGCATATATTCAAGTTACTTGTCTTTATATACAAACTTTTATTCTAATATGCAACCAATGTGGGACATTTACAAGATAAAGATAATATTAAATAAGTTCATAAGTTTCAACGTCATGTTGCAACATTTTGTTTTAACTGGTAGCAAGAATCTTAGTAAGCATGTGACATGGATGTTTATGTTTGAAATTTGTAATCCAAGAAAATAGTTCAAGAGGCATTGGATCGAATAATGGTTGGCAGAACGCCTCTCGTTATACCACACAGCCTTAAGAAAATCTGGAACCTTGACTCGATTGCATTTGATTCAAAAGGCAAAGTTGCGCAACTAGGAACGTTTACAAGGCACATTATTTCAACTAGCTAATATTCAAAAAACATAAGTATAGTAGATTATACATTTGGTAACAAATATGAACGTGCTTCAATTCGTAGTCTCCGGGTAGCACAATCGTTTTTTATAACTATTATGCAATCTCGAGAAGCCGTATGTTGAGAACGTATTCACGTTTAAATACTTGAAGATAAAAGTTGCTCAGAACTTGTGTGTAACGTGAGCCTCGTGCTCCTTTAATAGTCGTTATTTTATTTTTGTCATTGCTTAAACCAGCGATGTAGGATAGCATCAAGTTTGTCATTTCAATTTTTTTTCATTTCTTTTTAACATCTATATTATGTAACATTAGCAAAAAAATTGTTGATTCTAGGTTTCATGACTGGTGGGTTACTTGGTTCAGCTCCTTAAAATTGAAAAATGAGCCGAGTCTCAACGAGCTCGAGAAAAAAATGAATATCATTTAATAAACTAGCTCGAACTTCAAATATCAATCTCGATTAACATCGCACGCCCAAATGAGCTTTATATATATACGAGTAATATCTTTATGCATAGTAAAAATCATATAAGTTTGGGGTTCAATAAGCAACTAAGATACAATATGAACTAAATATGCTCGAAACAAGCCCCTCGAATTCGCGTAATGCAAAACACGCTTAGTTTGATCAGAGCAAGTAGTTTAAGAGGCATTCGACAGGATAATGGTTGGTAGAACGATGATCGTTGTATCACACAGACTTAACACAATTCCAACATTGACTCGATTGAATTTGTTTCTGAAGGAAAAGTAGTGGAACAAGGAACGCTTGATGGGCCCAAGAATAAACAAGGTAATATTCTGAAAGTGTATGTATTGTGATCACTACTAGAAAATGGAGCAACAGCGACGGGATTTCCGACTGATTTATTTCCGTCGCAAGTTACCGACAGAATTCCGACATATTAGTGACTGGTAATTGGATCACTTTTTTGCAACGATTTTCAGACCTATTTCCGAGGGATAATAATATCATCGGAAATCCATCGGTAAATAACTTATATTCCGTCCACTTTATGAGGGGCCACTGACGTCTTTGTTCATCCGTCGCTATTTGGTCGGAAAGTGTTAATTTTAGCCATGTTTGAACTTTCTGTCATTAATCTATCGGAAATTAAGCCCCTTTGCAACAAATTTCCGATGGAACATTAACAATGTGATAAAATGAAATTTTGCTAAGCCCAGCTAGTTTGTAAAGTGAAATATTGTTATCTTATTTATATATGAAGCCCGATCCACTTCAACATATTTTACAAAAATATTAATGCGGTTTACAAATTTTGCATTATTACAAATAGGGGTATCAATTGTTCCGACCTAAACCGACCCGACCTCAACGACCCGAGTATATTTGGGTTGGGTTACTCGAGTTGAAATTTTAACTCGGGTCAACCCGACTAACCTGAATTCAAAGTCGAGTCAGGTATCGGGGAAAATAATTTTAGCTAACTCGGATTCGAATCAACCCGATTGATCCGAGTAAGATTTTATTTTTATTTTTCTTATTTTTTAATAAGTTTTAATTAAAAAAAGTAAAAAAAAATTATTAATATTTTACCTTATATTGGGGTTGACCCGAACCCGAATGAATCGACTCGACTAGACCCGACCCGACCCGAATAGACCCGAACCCGACTAACTCGAGTTGAAATCGGGTCAGGTTCGGGTAAATTATTTTTACCCTCGACCAGAGTTCGATCTGACCCGAATAACCCGAACCCGACCCGATTTCAGCTCGAGTTATTTTTACAACCTATAAATTTTCATGGCTTATAAAAACTTTTTATAACTTTTTAATCCGGACTTTGCATAAAACTTACAAAAACTTTTTAAAACATACAAACAGGATAATCTTTTTAAAACTATCCTCTTTTCGTTTTCATTTATACATGTTCGCTTATCACCAAACAGATTTGCGACTGTACCGACCGATATTCTGACAGATTTCCGAGGGGCATTTACCGACGAATTTCCGACAGATATAATAATTTTTTTTTACCGACATATTTCCGAGAGAAATGAATACCAACAGAATACCGACACTTGTTTTTCGTCGGTATTTCCGACAGAGGTCCGACTGATAAGAATAGCTACAAGCCATTTACCGACATACCATTTTCGTCGCAAATCCGTCGGAAACTACCTATACTGACGGATTTCTGACAGAAACAGCCGTCGCTGTTGCTCTATTTTCTAGTAGTGGATTATACGTATGTATTAGGGATGAAATAATGACCAAATAATACTCGGTGCATACATTATGTGACACTAATATAATTGAGTTAAAAGGGAATTGAAGCGAAAACTAAAATGTCATTTTGGGTGCACTTAAAATACAATTTCGATGTAAGTCGTAAAAATCCATAGGTATTCCTGGCATCCACAGGAACCCTGTCCTGTATGTATATTACACAACTGTGTTTGATAATTATTATTCAATCACGAGAAACCATAGGCTCGAACTTGTTGACGTTTTTATTAATACATTTTCTCCAACACTTACTGTGCGAACAAAGTCTTTCAAAATTAAACATAAATTTGGTTCTTAGTTCATGGAAAACTACAAATCTTACATGCTCAGGCTTAGATCCGCTCATGCTCGGCTCATGAAACTTACAAATCTTACATGCTCGGGCTTAGATCGGCTCGTGATAAGTTTCGACGCTTATAACATTAAAATGGATTAGCTCGGCTCGTGATAAGTTTTGAGCCTTATAACATTTCTCTGGTCCTCCGATCGGTCCGCCCAATAAGGTATAATGATCGGTTACCAGACCGGAACAAGACCTATTTAGGCCAAAACCACGAATCGAGAACCAGATCGATTAGATCTACTCACCTCTATATTCATACATTTAGAAGAAAATATTAAGTAGCTATCTACTGAAACCCATAACACCCAAGCGATACATAAACGATTTCATGCTAAAAAGTAGAAAA
Source organism: Glebionis coronaria (assembly GCA_025667525.1). Lineage (NCBI taxonomy): Eukaryota > Viridiplantae > Streptophyta > Magnoliopsida > Asterales > Asteraceae > Glebionis > Glebionis coronaria. The sequence continues at coordinate 148,842 of JANFOE010002087.1, read as the reverse complement.
AAACTCATTAGTAGTTTTTAACAATTTCATGATAAAAGAAAACCCTCGAACAAATCATAAACAAGACTTTTAAATTTTAGGATTTAGTCACTGGTTATCTTAATATAATAAAATTACTTATGTTGATATACCCGCCTTTTTAATCAGTAACCAACCGACAGTGACGAAGCCAAGATTTTATATACGGGTGGGCGGAACATATATGTGTAGTAATGAACGACTAACACGATGTCGCCTTGACGAAATTTTATAGTCTACTCTTTTTAATTTATGTAATAAAAGTTTGATCTTGAAATTGAACCTAAATGTTAGGAAATCTAAGCTCAAATTAATTTGAAGCTTTCAAGTTGGAAAGCATGCAAATCTGCAATCAAAACTTAACTATACATGTCTATAAATGGTTATCGTTTTTACGATTTGCGTGGGCCAGTTTGTCTTTCAAAGGCCAAATTACATTAACTGTATGTGAAATACATACATAGTAAGTTTTAAAAATTTGGGGTGTGTTTTGGCCAACCCAAAGCAAAGGGTAGCTCCGTCCTTGCCAACCGATGTTATACATCTATGTCTGTGAAATCTGCCGAAATGTACTTCGCAGTCACTAGGTAGCACAACCATGTTTGCTAACTATTATGCAATCCCGAGTAGACATACGTGTAGTAATTTCGACTACAACCTGGTCACTAGATGCGGAAAATACGATCTAAGAATTCATCGACAGAAAAAGAACACATAAGGTACGAATCCCTAATCTTCCCGATTAGTTTATGATAAAGAATGCGTTGTGAATCTCGTTCCCCCTCACCTCCTTTTATAGAGATGATGGGGAACCGACTGTTACATAGACTACGGGTCGGGTTGGGCTTTGACGCAACTAACCGACCTTTATTGCTAATGCTATTAGGAAACTTGATAACTATCCCCTAGACACGACTTAGGCTAATAAAGACTAAATACATAACAATTTCCACCTTAGGCTTATATTATCCTATCCCAACACTCAGCAGCTCCAAACAGTGTTGTAACTTGCGTCCAGGTACCACCTTCGTCAAGGCACCCGCATCATTGTGTTCAGTACTCACCTTCAGAACTTCAACCGTCTTTGCCAAGTCTTCTCTGATAAAGTGATAACCCACATTGATGTGCTTAGTCCTGTCATGAAAAACATGATTCCGCGATAATTGAATCGCGCCCTGATTATTACAGTTAACTGCAACAGTGTTAAGCTTCACGCCTAACTCTTCCAAGAATCCCCTTAGCCAAATAGCTCCTTTTACAACCTCTGTAAGTGGCATATACTCCGCTTTAGTTGTCCACAAAGCCTCTGTGTACTGCAACTTAGCTTCCCAACTCCTCGCACATCCATGTATCAGCACCCCGTACCCTGTGATTGATCTACCCATGACAGTGATCGATCTACCCATGGTGTAGTCAAAATCCACAAAAACTGTACGTTTGTCTGTAATCCACGATCGAAACCATCCAACATACCCACATCTACAGATGCTATGTCAAGTCTCGTGCAGACCACCTGATACTCCTGGCTTCCAACTGCATATATATATATGACCACTTTCTATTCTTTTTCACATCACATTCCCCGAATAGACTATCCTCCAACGATAGTATGGAGTTTCCCTTCAACAAATTTTGTATCAACTTTCCGTTATAAAACCTGGACTGTGACACCCTCAGAGTATTTCTACTATGATTCCTGATGATCTTAATACCAAGTATATTTCCCTTTGTTTTTACCAGCAAACCCTTAGTAACCGAGATCTCAGCCTTGCATCCGCTAGAAAATACCATACAATCTATATAGAGAAATAGATGTATGAACATACCTGGTGTATACTCCCAGTAATAACTGTATCTGTCGTCACTGCTTTTTCTGCAACCGTTACTGAGCACATGCACATCTAACCGAGTATCTGTTTCTTCTTTCAATCCAGCCATCCACTTGGAAAAACCCTCACAAGCAACTGTATCATTGAAAGTCAATGACTCATATGCATAAATCTTCTCCACTACAGCAACTGTAAAAGCAGCCTCATTACTGTCTTCTCTATACTTGAATAGTTCTCGTGCTAAGTGTTGCTCCCTATCACGTGCTAGATGATAGTATATCAAATCTTAAGTTTGTACTTTCTTTGAAACTTCTACATGATCAACATTCCCCTGAGGTTCCACCTCAAATGCATGAGCCTCCCGATATTCCACCTCAAACTCAACTCCTTGCAACACCTGCACTGAACTTGTACATACACCAGAACCAATGAAAGTTTTCTTGTATTGCCCACTTTCATTGAAACCCATATTCCTGTAAAGCACTCCCTTTGAAGTAACGTCATCTAACCTCCAAAGTTGATAAACATTCATACCTTTAAGGTATCCCAGGAATATGCACTTGACCTTAACCGGTACAAGCATCCCTTGCTCAATACTAGCAAGCCAACCAAAAGCCCCAAACATATCTATAGTCTTCTTGAATCCAATCGCTGCTGATGGTGACCTATTATCTAGATATGTAGACATGGTTGAATCCTCTGTCCAAAAAACCTTGGACAGACCAGACTGAATCAGAAAACAATGTACCTTATCCAAGAGTGTCACGTTTTTCTTCTCAACCAACCAATTTTGCTGTTGTAACCCCGCAACATCCAAATGTTTGGCGACCCCACTCTTCATATATTGTTTTGTAGACTTCTGATTACGAGAATCAAGAACATTACCCGTCTTGATCTTCCACCCAGTCTGAAATTTTCCTAACTGCTTCCTACCCTTCATTGTCTTCCTTGTCACAGCCTGACCGTTCAAGGTATATACGCAATTAGCCCTTCTTGTTCCTGATAGTACCACCAGTGAACCCTTTATAACCTTGATCTTGCCTGACTGCATCGTCACGGTAAAACCCTCTTTTTCAAGAGTGCCCAGCGTTATCAAGTTTCGTCTTAATTCCGGAACATACCTGACGTTCTCCAACAAGAAACTTGACCCATCCCTTATTCGTACTCGAACCTTACCTGTCCCCCGTACACGGCATTCCCTGCCATCACCTAGTAGTACATTACCACCGTCATACTCTTTAAAATCAACCAAATAATCTCTCATGTATGTCATATGGTATGAGCCCCCTGAATCCATGATCCAGTCCAAAAGTTCATCAACACTCATAGCCATTATAACATCAGCATTGCCATACCTATCAGCTCTAGAACCGGATACTTGATCTTCATTTTTGACAAAACCTTGAGATTTCTTGTGATTATACCTAGGACAATCCCTCTTCAAATGATCCTCAGACTGAAATATATAACACCTGAGTTTGTCGCTCCTTCCTTGTGACCTTGACCACGAACTATTTGCACCTTGCTCTATATCTCTCTGACCGGATCTCTCCCTCGCATACAACCCTTCACCACTATCACCCTTTGCTTCCGTCATCTTATGAAGTTCCATAGAATTAAGTTTCGCGAGCACGTCTTCTAGCTTCAAAGTATCCCGACCATATAGCAAAGTCTCCACGAGATTATCGTAAGACGATGGTAAAGACGTGAGTAATAATAATGCCTGATCCTCATCCGATATAGCAGTATCTATAGCCGCTAAGTCACCTACGAGCTTATGAAACTCATCAATATGTTCAGACTAACTCCTACCTTGATGCATTTGAAAAGTATATAGCTTTTTCTTCAAGTACAAACGATTAGCTAAAGACTTTGTCATGTATAAAGTCTCTAACTTTTTCCAAATACCCGCTGCAGTCGTCTCCTTGGTGATCTCCCGTAGGACCCAATCATCCAAACATAAGATCAATGTTGTAAGCCTTTTTTTGAATGACGTTATCGTAAGCCACTATTGTGGTCGCGGGTAATTCCTCCAATGCTGCATCTAATTCTAGATGTTCCAGCAAAGCCTCCATCCTTACCTGCCATATCCCAAAGTCATTCGTCCCATCGAATTTCTCGATGTCAAATTCGCTCAGCGTCATCTTATTTTAACCCTTTGCTAACCGCTTAACCTTTTGTGAATTTACCTACACAAAAACACGATCTAGCAAAGTATCTCGTGTGTAAAACACCATTGCTTTATCGATATAACCCTAAGATAAAAATCTTGGTAATCGATCAAACCAAGTAACCCTTCAAAAGAAAAACCCTTCCTTACTCAAATATCGACTGAACCTTGGAAATTAACCTATCCAATAAATCGACAATCCATGAATCAAGAAAGTACCCAGCGCCTTTTGAAGTAACCCTTGTCGTACTTTTAATTTTGAAAACCGATTTCTAATAACCTAAGAAATCTTGCAACCTCGACAAGTCTTGAACGCTCTTTAACCATTTATTAATTGGCTAAACCTTGTGATAAACTCTCAAAATCAGAAATTAACAAAGTCCCTTCGATAATTCGCTAAACCTTGTGATATATTAACCCTCACAATCACGAATTACGAAGTCCCCTTGTGTGTAAATCCTTCAAAGTAATACCCTTTTGTTTTATAACAAACAAAATAACACTTTTGGTCCAATGTATCTTATAAATCTAAATTGATAATAGCTTATTATGGCCCAAGTAACTTGGCCCTAAATAAAACCACTGACCAAAAATATAAACCCTTTGAAAGATCTCAGTGTTGACTTTAATAACAAAAAATCGACCACCGCTTCTTCTTCTTCTTGTTTATCAATGGCGGCAAAACCAAAAAAACACCACCTGCAACTTTGTCGACCTAAAATCGACAAACCTTCCATGTCGATACCTTCAACAATCGAACCCCACAAGAAGAGAACACTTTTTCTATCAAAACCCACTTCAAACTCGATCGATCCTAGTAACCAAAAAAAAAATTCAAACCAGAAGCTCTTGATACCACTTGTAGTAATTTCGACTACAACCTGGTCACTAGACGCGGAAAATACGATCTAAGAAGTCATCGACATAAAAAGAACACACAAGGTACGAATCCCTAATCATCCCGATTAGGTTATTGATAAAGAATGCGTTGTGAATCTCGTTCCCCCTCACCTCCTTTTATAGAGATGAGGGGGAACCGACTGTTACATAGACTACCGGTCGGGTTGGGCTTCGACGCAACCAACCAACCTTTATTGCTAATGCAATTAGGAAACTTGATAACTATCCCCTACACACGACTTAGGCTAATAAAGACTAAATACATAACAATACGTTAACATGTTCACATTTTCATTCGTACATTTTATCCAACACTTGATGTGTGCCGAGATTCATCCAACATAAGTCTCATGACATATTACAAATATTAAGTGCTCAGGCTCAAACTGTTTCGTGATAAGTTTTGAGCCTTAGTATATAAGAAGATTTTTCAAAAGAAAAAGAATTTTAGAGCAGCTCCTAAACCATAATATGAATGTACCACTATTATATTTTTGTAGCAGCTCATAGATATTTAAATGTCTAAAAGAACTTGTTTTTATATATTCAATATTGTTTCAGTTACCAATCGCTGTGGGAAGTTTGCAAGATACATGAGACCATAAGCTCCAACATTATCATATTACAAAGTCAGTGGTAAAGTTCCATTTTTATAAGTAGAAGCCATAACTAAACAATATAAGCATGATATGAGTTGCCAAATTTTTGTATTGTAAACAATGTTAGTGTATTCTAATAGTCCTCATAATATGAGGCTCATATAAATAAAAATTTCACCCTTAATGGTAAAGATATTGTTAATCTCAACATTGAATTAGAAGCCACAAATTAGCTTTTGAGCAGAAGGTTGAGTATTCAGTTCCTGGCCATGAGTAGTGGCACAGATCCATGATAAAAGAGCACATTGTTGTCTATTTAATAGATAATGGGATCGATAAAAAACATGCGTGTGAATATTTGTTTCGGAAAAAAAGAATAATTTGTTTTATATATTATAGATAGTCATACCTTACCAACCGGAAGATAAAGAGTGCCAATGGGTTTAACAGGGTATGTTAAGTTGGAAAAAATATTTTACTTTTTCAGAAAATATTTCATTTTAAAATAGAAATATAGAAAACTTGATTAGTCGCACCATTTTTCAATATTTTTCTAAAATGAAAAATTTTCATTCTATACTTTTACATAAAAAGAAGAAAACGTCAGTTTTACACTTTTTCTATTTTTTTCCTATCCCATTTAAACACTTCTTTATTTTTCAAAACAGAAAAATGCAACTCTAAATGAAACAAGTTTTTAGACCAACTCTTCTTTTAAGAATCAAATTATTCCCTCCCTTATAAATTTAGAGATAGAAAAACGTGAACAAATTTCCACAATTAAATAACTCTTAGAGTTGAGATTAATGTGTACCCATAATTTAGCATACACTAAATTATCCAATTATATTCATTAAATACTATTTTTAACCTTTTTTGAATAAATTAATTTTTTTACAACGGTAATTGTCAAGCGATATGTTTGAGAAAATCATATATGATTAGGATAACCAATCATATATGATTTCCCAAAATAATATGCGAATCATATACGATTCACGATACGAATGTTGTATGATTTTCAGAAATCGTATATAACTTGTTGTGAATCATATATAATATTCTTACAAAAAAAATTCGTCGAAAGTAAATACATGTGCCTTCTATAGAAATTTTTTTTTAGCATATAATGCTTCGTTTTACGTAACGATTAATGGTTTGTGAGATATAATTTATTTTTTAACGATTTCCTGCTAAAAAGTGTAAAAGAAAACATTCATTCTTCTTTTTCAAGCCTTTTCATACATTCATAGACGATTTCATTGTAAAAGTTAGAAAAAACACATTCATTCTTCGGCTTTAACAATTTTATGTTAAAAGGGAAATTATTCGTTTTTAAGCTTTTTCATAAATTCATAGACGATTTCATTGTAAAAGTTAGAAAAAAAACACATTCATTCTTCTGTTTTAACAAATTAATGTTAAATTTTTTTTTTTGATAAAACTTTAAACACAAATTATTAGACTGACAAAACTCTGTTCAACAAGTAAAAATGCTTGTGTTAATATATCCACTTTTGTTTCATTCGCCAACCGATGTGGGGGAAGTTTGCAAGATGCAAATACGAGTTGTTGCAAACTTCCATTTCTATAAGTGGAAGTCAAAACTCCACAATGAGAAACAAGAGATTTAATTCAATGAGGAACGAAACAAGACAATTTCATTGCATATTATTCTTTGAAAACTCTATCAGGTAGACAAAGTATCGCTCAAGTAATCCATACTTACATCATGTGATCTTAAACCTCTAAAGGATGTTATTTGAATTATTACCCACAATTAATCATAAGATATTAGCAATCGTCAAATCGGTCACACGACTGTTGTTTACGGGTTAACCTGACTCAACCAACATTGACTTGTGCTAAAAAATGACCCGTTTATGTCTATTAGACGATATAAAGGATCGTAAATCTTTTCTAAACCGATCTTGATCAAGCCTCAATGGGAAAAATAACACTCGTAAAACTTAGTACTTTCCTAATTCAACCATTTTTAAGTACTTTTCTGCACAAACTGCTTGTTTTACTCTATAATAAGCACTTTCCACAAATCACTTAAAACAATTTAAGTAGTTTTTCTGAACATGAAACAGGTGGTTACACACAAGATAGCAACGATACGAAATGTAGACACTAATGCTGTTATGAGCGAAGGTAGTGTACTCGAGTAATGGTCCCACGGCAACATAGTCAGTAGCCACACTGGTCACGAGGCTCGATTAGTGAATATTAAACACAGCTTAGCTCGTTCGTTCAACGAGCGTGAAAACAACACTCCATTAGTTGCAAGAAGTAGTGCTTCGAGATTAACGACTACGGCTAAATCAAGCAAGGCACGTTTTTACAACTAAATAATATTTAGAAAGTATAAGTATTGTGTTGAATTATTGCATGTATATTATACATATGCAGAATTTGATGACGAGCAGGACCATCCCATGGATTTGGAGGGCCCGCCCTATGCCGTGAGGACCTGTTTAATGCCCAATTTTTGGGCAAGTGTAAGACTGTAAATTACTCTTCAGCAAATTGCTATATGTATCTATAACCATAAAAATGGCAAGAAACTAAATACATTAGAAGCGAAGTGATTCAAAATTCGGAACTGAGCGATATAAAATATATTTATCCAAGTTTTGTGTCTAATCTTGTTTTAAGTACAAAAAAGAGAAAGCTGTAAACCAACCTAAACAGGAAATATTTAGGTCAGAATACACATATCTCTTGCATATATTCAAGTTACTTGTCTTTATATACCAACTTTTATTTTAATATGCAACCGATGTGGGACATTTGCAAGATAAAGATAATATTAAATAAGTTCATAAGTTTCAACATCATGTTGCAAGATTTTCTTTTAACTCGTAGCAAGAATCTTAGTAAGCATGTGACATGGATGTTTATGTTTGAAATTTGTAATCCGAGAAAATAGTTCAAGAGGCATTGGATCGAATAATGGTTGGCAGAACGCCTCTCGTTATACCACACAGCCTTAAGAAAATCTGGAACCTTGACTCGATTGCATTTGATTCAAAAGGCAAAGTTGCGCAACTAGGAACGTTTACAAGACACATTTTTCAACTAGCTAATATTCAAAAAACATAAGTATAGTAGATTATACATTTGGTAACAAATACGAACGTGCTTCGTAGTCACCGGGTAGCACAATCGTTTTTTATAACTATTATGCAATCTCGAGAAGTCGTATGTTGAGAACGTATTCACGTTTAAAACCTTGAAGATAAAAGTTGCTCAGAACTTGTGTGTAATGTTGGTGATTTTAGTGTGATCAACTATTTTAGTTAATCGGGATTTACTAGAGATCAATGAGATTTCATATTCGACTCTGACACGAGTTAGGGGACGTGCGGAGTGTACACTCGTTGAGCTAATATGTTATCGTCCACGACGAAAATGCAGGGGTCAAGGGGGTTGCGCCCCTTGCGGGGTCAAGAGGCAGCGCCCCTTGCGGGGTCAAGGGGCAGAGCCCCTTGCTGGGGTCAAGGGGCAGAGCCCCTTACTTTGTCAGCGGGCGGGGGGGGGGGGGGGGGGGGGGGGGTGGGGGGGACGCCCCTCGCGGGGTTTGGGGCAGCACCCCAAAACCTAAACGATTTTCATGAATCGGTATTAAGGAAATTTCTTGTTTTCTCGGCATATCTTTAGTTTTTTCACAAGATTCAATGATGGCATTGTTTTGTATGATTTTTTTTCTATACAATTCTATAATATATCAACCTAGCTACTGGTTCATTTCTTGTTGTAGTTATGTATCCGGATAACCAAATAACGCATTGTGCATATAGATTGGGAGTACTTGACTTCTTTCGCTATATGGGCTTTGTTCGCTTGGCATGGAAGCCATTTGCTTATGAACAAAGGGGAAAGTGGAGGGCTTGTTTATGTAGCCGAGCTTTGCTTTCATCTTGGGTGGATTGTGAGTGATTCAACTCTCTAAACTTTTTTTTATTATGACAAATGGGTAAAACTAAGAGAGGAAAAGAAAAGAGTCAAGCTCATTTCTACCAACTAATGATTTCTACAGATTTTTTTGGAATGGCATTACGAGAACTGAATTGTTTTACAGGGGCATCAATAGCAGCATCGAAGATTTTTCAAAGGATTTACTAAGCCCCCGAAATCGACGGTAAAGACAAAAATCACCTAATACCATGAAACCATTAACGAAAATATTGAATTTGAGAACAAACTGCGTTATTCTTAGAGATTTTAACCTCAAAATGGAAGCAGGAAGCACCGTTGCACTTGTGAGAGCAAGCGGAAGTGGCAAATCCTTCTATCGCATTTATTCAAAAGTTTTACGATGCCTAGAGTCTAGCAACGCCAAAAGCATACTACAACATTTAAATGCTCAGGCTCGGCTCTTGACAAGGTCAAGCGCAAAAAGGAATTTTATGCTAAGTCAAAAGTTAAGCAATCCTTAAACTTTAATAGAAATGTAGCATCATTTTTCTTAAGCATTGCGATAAAAAAATTTGTGACTCTTGAAGGTAGCTTTATTTTTTTGAACAAATTGAAGGTAGCTTTATTGATATAACACTATTATTTCATTCACCAACTGATGTGGGAAGTTTACAAGATACAAGTATTTTAAGTACACTTTTAGGCACCAAATATAAATGTTATTATTATCTGTTGACATTGGGTGAAGGTGCCATCGAAGTGGCTCTGGTTGTTGGTCACGAATTTTTTAAAGAATTAAGAATGATATGATAATGGTCTTGGAAGACTTTAGACAAAGATTAAGATGATTGTGAAGTACGATTATCAAGGGTTACGTAGAGAAAGAACTGTGGGGTGTGTCACGGGACCTCGATGGAATATTTTTAAGCACTCGCCTTCGTCAGTTCTTGTTGTGAATCTTATTTCGGGCACGAGGATGTACCATGGTCTTGGTGAACTGGCAATGTGTCCGGATGGATTAAAACCCGTGTTTTCAAACATTTGTTTTAAAAGTATATTTTATGAAGTTGGGTTATGACAAACAATATGTACGTGATTTTTAATCCCGTTTCCATAAGTTTTGCTATAAAAATTGGGCGACTTCATAAGTACTGAAATATAATTGGGGGACCCTTAAGGATATTGAGCCCTGTCCACTTGACCACTCAACTATTTTACAATCTCGAGAAGCCGTAGGCTAAGATTCTTTTAATCGAGCCTCAAATCAGCTCGTGATAAGTTTGAAGCCTTAAATTTATTTAAAAGATTCTTTTATGTTAAAAAGAAATACTACGTAAGTTTGAAGTCTTGAGATGTCGTTTCGTTGGGATATCGTCATATGGGAAGATATTCAAAGAGTTTACATTATAAATTTTTTTCAAATATTGTGTTAGGTATAATCAACGAAGGAAATTAAAATTCTCCAAATTTCCAAAATGAAAGATATTATAATTATTCCGAAAGGTGGGGAATTTTTAATTTACTTGAAAACTAATCTTTTATAATCAATTTTTCGGATTTTTATGTTTATATAAAAATTCTATAATTTAAAAAATTTATATAAAAATTATTTTTTCAGTTTTTGCTTTTTTGAATAGCAAAAATAAAATTTATGTAAAACGTTTTCATGAAATTTATATAAAAGGTTAATAATTCCATTTTTAATCGTTTAAATAGAAAATTTATAAATTTAAAAAATATTTATAAAGAATATCTATTGCGTTTAACTCATTTAAATAGAAAAACAAAATTTATGTAAAAAAATTCTATAAATTTTATACATTTTTTATAACATTTTTATATAAATGCAAAATTCAAATTTTAAAGATTTAAATAGAAATTTTGAAAAATTTAAGATAATTTTCAAAAAGGTTATTTGGTTTATACTCGTATAAACAAGAAAAATAAAGTTATACAAAAAATATAATATTTATAGGAAAAGTGAAAATTCAATTTTTAATCATTTCAATTATTTTACCGGGGTTTATCCCCTTTACCCAAAAAAAAGTGAAAATTCAATTTTTAATCATTTAAATGTAAAATTAAATAAGTCTAAATTTATTCGCGTTAATTGAGTCGGCCATAAAAAAAAATTTCGAAATATTATGAATTTCTGCCAACTAAACATGCATGGTTATTTTATATTCAGGAATTTTTGATTCTCACGAGTTTAAATTTAATAAAATTTAGAATTATGAAATTTCACAATCTTGAGCCACACCGCACCTTATATTCATTTAAAAGATTCTTTTATGTTAAAAAGAAACTTTAGAGTAAATCCTAAAACATAACAAACTTACGTAAATAAGTTTTCAGGAACCACCCAAAATTTTTTGTAACAATGAAAGTTACTTGTGCTAATATAGCCATTTTTATTCCGGTCAACAACCGACGTGGGATTTTAAATACATCTATACTACATTATAAAGGGTGTATCTCTTTGGTTGAAAGTTGAAAATGTTGAATGGTTGAAAAATGTGGGTCCCACTAACCTATACTACATTTATCTATACTACATTATAAAGGGTGTATCCCTTTGGTTGAAAGTTGAAAATGTTGAATGGTTAAAAAATGTGGCTCCCACTAATCTATAGTACATTTATAATTTAAACATCTTAATGTATATATAAACTATATTATGTGAACACACTAAAGTCATTTAGAGATGAATTATTGACGTGCAACGAAAATAAATAAACATATGAATTTATGAACGATGCCATTTTTCAATGTTTTGAAACCCGGTTTTTAAATCGACCTGGTCGAGTCATCGGGTAAACTCGGATTAACCCGGTTTTCTAAATTGTTTATCAACTAATATAATATGTAGGGTTTACGTAACGAGTAACGTGTGTTATTATTTAGCTCATAAACTGTGATGTAATGTTTTAGTTTCAGATTTACTAAAAGTTTTTATAGGCTTTTTGATACATGTTTATTTAATATTTTATCTAGCATTGTATTGTCATATGTTAAAACATTCTATAATTTCAATTTGATCTTTTCATGCTTTATTTTTAACGTACACGAAACACTTACCACAATATCATATACTGTAAAATTATTTGCCGCTAATCAAATTCCGCCGTTATGAGCGAGTACTCGTCTAGTATTATATAAAACAAATTGATAAATAGTCAACTATAAGTGTCTTGTAGTGTCACGTGACCCAGTCACTTCCTTTTCCGGCCACTACCCCAACTCATCATACTTGAAGCAAAATTCAACCCACACCCGCGAGACCCCAACTTATCATACTTGAACCAATGTTCTACGGACCCAACACTAGCACTTTACAAAAATCACTTCAAACAATATTTATCTACTATTTCTAAACATGAAACAGGTGGTTGGCCAGAAGGTAGCAACGATACGAAATGCAAACACGACTGCTGTTATGACCGAAGGTAGTGTAATCGAGCAAGTGTCTCACACCGATCTAGTCAATAGCAACACCGGTCACTCTCTTCGATTTGTGTAACTCCAAAGACAGTTTAGCACGAAAACAACGCTCCATTAGCTGCAAGAAGTAGTACTTCGAGATTAAGTATGGATAAATCAAGCAAGGCGCGTTTTTTCAACTAGCTAATGATCAGAAACCATAAGTACTGTGTTATAGATATGTAAACTTTGGCGACGAGCAGGATCATCCCTTGGGCATAGGGGGCCCGCCCTATGCGGTAAGGACCCGATTAACCTGCAATTTTTTGTGCAAGTGTAACCATTTAAACGGCAAGAAACTGAATACATTAGATAGTGTAATTCTTCTCTAGCAAAATTAGAAACGCAGTGACTGAAAATTCGAAGCTGAGCGATATAAAATTTATGTATCCAAGTTTTGTGTCTTGTTTTGTTGCTTGATTTAGCCATACTAAAAAGAGAGTTGTAAACCAACCCTAAACACGAAATATTTAGGATTGATTTTGTCCATCGACTCTCCGGAACATTGACTCGATTGCATTTGTTTCCGAAGCCAAAGTTCTTGAACAAGGAACATATACTCGGCTCAAGAACAAGCAAGACGTGTTTTTTCAACTAGCTACTAGCTAATATTCAGAAATCAAGAGATGTATGTTAGATTATATGTAAGCATACTATACATATGGAAACATGTTCCAAGAATTTTTATTAATATTATAATTTACATATTAGGAGAAGGCAAACGGGCAACAAGCTGCGCCGCTAGCCCTTTTTGTATAGGAAAACCAAGTCTATTAAATATAAAGTTTGTGGATTTAGGAGTCAAAACATTATTATTCATAACACGTTGTATTCTTGTAAGTAGCTCCACCGCCTCAGGTGCAAGGAAACCAAATATATCAAACGCGAAAGGAATAAACACGTGTTGATTTTCAACACATGTTTTCAGGTGTTTAGTCACTTTGCACGAGGCGACTTTTATAACAGCCTGACCCGCTGTAAAATCTCGAATGCCTAGCCCCACGAGAGGAGAAACCCCTGTCAAATCAACGCACGCATGTTTACCTCCAACCATTCAAAAACCAAAACATCAGCGGGTCTCAGTGTGAATCTTCCATCTGACGGGTCGGTCAAGAAATTCACGGGTGCCTCTTTCTTGGCGGAGATCCTGGCACGCCTACATATATCGTAAAGAACGTCCCTAACAAAATTATGTCGATACTTGAAGTCCGGAAGTTCTTTACAATGAACCGCATGTTCCCCAAAAGAATCCAAACATGTCTTGCGACAAATAGGGCATATAGCATCAACCGGAAATAATGGAATTATAAGGCGATACTTAAGGATAGTGCGGTATTCCACCGGCGACATATGTTGACCGAGCCCGTCTATGGGGATAGCTTGTAGGAAATCTTGAGCATGTGGTGCGCGCAGACACTCGAAAACTGCTTTCTGTCTAACCGTCATGTCAAAGTGGGCTTCCATATATTTGACCATCTCACTAAAAAGGGCACCCGCCAATGTTTCTTGGGCTTTAGATGGGGCGGTGTCCTTATTAGCGAAAACGCTAAAATCAAAGCTACGTAATCATCGTCCATACCACATATACCACTGTCACGTAAGATGTGGTCTTGTAGCACCCAAGATTGGGTGACGAGTGTGGTGCAACTTGGCGAAATGTGCTTCGTTGTCACCACGTAGCACAGACCTATTTGATAACTATTTTTCAATCTCGAGAAGCCGTAGAATCAGACCTTTATTACATTCTTACTCGGTTTGGGCAAGTGCTTAAACAATAGCCTCGTGATCGATTAAGAACATATGTGTGAATATATGTTTCACACAAAAAAAATGTTTAAAATTCTTTGTACAAGAACAAAGTATTAGTTGTGTGACTACTACTAATAAACGTTGGTGTTTTACCGAAATGGTAGCTTAACAAAAGCCTGACAAAGGTTGGTTATCTTTAACGAATTCAAAGATCATTATTGTAAGTTTGAGCTCGGCTCAAGACGAACTTTACATGCTCGTACTCAGATCAAATTATGACAGGTTTCGAGCCATATTATTTTCTTACGTGATTTAAATTTTAAACTATATGTAAGTTTTGAGCCATATGACAGGTTTCACACTCAGTTAAGTTCAATGAATTCAAAGATCATTATTCTAACTTTGAGCTTGGCCCATGACAAATTTTACAAGCTCGGACTTGGATCGCATCATGACAAGTATCGAGTCATGTAATTCATTATTTTCTAAAGAAATTAAACTATAAGGAAGTATTATATACTTTAGTAATTTTAAAGCTAAACAGAAAGCTCGATTTTGGTTTTAGCGATGCTAAACAATTTGAGATAAATTGAATACGTTATTTATTTTAAGCTAGGAGGAAAAAGAAAGTTTAAGAACACACATATATAAGCCAAGCATATTATAAATGCGCGTTCTTCGACTTCTGATGAATATTAATGATACTTGTTTTTATATACCCACTTTCATTTCGGTCACCAACTAATGTGTTAAATTGCAAGATACATATATAGTGGAGTAAATGAATCTATAAGTTCCTATGATTAGTTTAAATTGCAAAAACCATCCGTATTGTTCTATTGACCCACCATAATGTCAAGTCTATTGAACGTAAACAAATTCGATGAAGCATACAAGTCTTCCAACTATTTTCAGTTTGTGCTAAAATGAAAGTTGTAAACAAATACATTTAGCAATATCATGCTAAAATCACTGTCATCAGCTTATTTTCGGTTTGTGGTAAAAAGATTGTTCAAATTATTAAATATGTCAGATACATGTGTTGATATACACGTTTTGTTTTCAGTCACCAATCAACGTAGGAAATTTGCAAGATACATATATCATATATGAGTTCATAAGTTTAAAAAGATCATATTGCAACATTTATGTACTGTAACTGTTAACAATAATATTGGTAATTAAGCATCATATGATGTTTATGTTTCTAAAGTTCCAAAAGATCAATCAATACGTATATAAACCAACTATCCAATTATCATTCTTTTATATAATCTAACGGTCACATATCGACGGGTATGAGACAGGATATGGAGAACGAGAAGTACAACTTTCAAGTGGAAGAAAAACAAAGGATCGCAATAGCAAGAGGCATTGGATCTGTTAATGGTTGGCAGAACAATGGTCGTTGTTGAATGTAGACTTAACACCAGTGGGAACATTAACTCGATTGAAGTTGTTCTGAAGAGAAAGTTGTGGAACAAGGAACGTATAATCAACACAAGAACAAGCATGGCGCTTTTTTTCAACAAGCTAATATTTAGAGAGAATAAGAATGTGTTCGATAACTATTAGGCAATCTTGAGAAGCCGTAGGCTCAGAACTAGCTTATTCACGTTTTATTGATACATTTTATCCATCACTTACTGCGCTAAGGGCCATCTGTGCCATTATGGACTTCAACCAGAGACCTCGTCCATGAAGTAAATCATCACACCACAACTTTTGTTCTCAAATAAGTTCTAGACGTTTCGAGCCTTGTAATATTTAAAAAGGGATAAGTTCTAGACGTTTCGAGCCTTGTAATATTTAAAAAGAAAGCAGAGAGTGATTCGTAAACTTTTAATTGTTTATTCGATAGCCATTTAAGACTTTCTACGCAGTTTATTAGTGCTTGTATGAACAATTTCATTTGAGTCAGCAACCGATGTGGGATATTTGCAAATAGGTCATTTTATAAGAATTAATTGATATTGTAAGTTGTAACATGAAGCGATGGTTTATAGACATGGTCTTGTACCCACACCGTGATGCCGCGCCTATAGAATGAAAACCTATAAAACACGAATTCGATGAAGCACACATGGCGTCTAACTATTTTCGGTTCAGACACACTCTAGTTTTTTCATAAGATTCAACAGTGGTATTGTTCGGTATGTTTTTTTTCTTACATTTCTATAATATATCGACTATTGAATCTTACATGCTCGAGCTTAGATCGCCTGGTGACCGATTCAAGCAATATAATATTAAAGAAAACATTCATTCTTCGTTTGCGAGGCTTATTGTCTTTTTCGTTTTTAACGGTATCATGCTAAAAGTACTATAACAGAGAACATTCATTCTTCATTTTCATGCCTTTTCATACATCCGTGAAAGTTATTGTGTGCCCAGAGTCTCTCAACACAAATCTCGAGGTTCATGACAAATTACAAATTGGATTTTGTAAAGCGAAATAGAAATTTTAAAACTAAACCTTAATTTGATAAAAACTAATGTTGTTTAGAATAACCCGGTATTTAAAGTTTATAAAGGGAATTGTGTTGATATAGACACTTTCGTTTCAATCACCCACCGATGTGGGACATATAGACATAAAATAAAGGGTTATTATATAAAGATGTTACTAACATTTTTAAAACAATTGTCCTAGGTAGTAATGTTTCATTTTGTTCTTCTAAGGTGCTGACGTATACGGATTGGTTAAATGGGTTACTCAACATTACAAAATGTGACAACAAGGTTACTCAGTGGAGGGGTAAACGATATTCCAGGTCACTTGTGGAAAAAAAAGGGATTTTTAATATATTTTTAGGAAAACATTTTTAAACAAACATTTTCAAATAATCTTTCATAAATCTTTTAAAAGAAATATTTAAATTATTTTTAAAGATTTAAGTATTTAAGTAAACAGGTTGGTTTAAAGATTTTTTTTAAAAAAAGTTTAAATTTCTTTCCAAAAATACGGGTTGGTTTAAAGCCGTATATAAAAGATTTTTTTAATGTTTTTCAAAAAACTTAAAAAAATAAATTCTTATAAAAATTATTTTCAAAATATTTCAAAAACTATTTTCCAAAATTTTAAAATAATTTCGAAAAAAATATTTTTGAAAAGTATTTTCATTAAAACATTTTCAGAAAGACTTAAAAACATTTTAGGAAAAAATTATAATCCTATAAAAAAATATTTTCAAAATATATTTGCTAAACATTTTTCAAAAATTTTATATTCTTATAAAAAATATTTTTTACAAAAAAATCTTGAAATTTTTTTTTTATTTAAAAAAAGAAAAAATGTTATTTAAAAATAATATAGTTTAACCCTACGAATGGTGAAATTCAAGTATTTTATACTTTTTTAAAATCTTTTTTTATAAGAATTTATTTTTTAATATAAAACACACTTTTTTGAAATGGGATTATTTTTAAGTTTTTATAATAAATTATTATAAAAATTTATTTTTTTTAATTATAAAAGTTTTTTTTAATCAGGAGGTTTTTTGGAAAGAAATCTTTTTGAGAAGTTTTTTAAATCTTTTATGTCGAGTATTTTTTTAAGTTATTTTTTTTTAAAATAGGGTAACCTGCTAATTTACCACTTTTAACAGATGAGTAACGTAAATAACTGGTCACGCATACATGAGTACCATAGAATCACAAAATGAAACCTTACTACCTTAGGACAAATTTTATGCAAACGTTAGTAACATCTTTGTCTAATAACCCTAAAATAAATTCATTAGCTCTAGCAGTTATGGAACTAAGGGGTGCCCCGCGATATCTCAAAATCACGATTAAATTATGTTTGAAGCAATGTGCTATAAACTCAACACTGGTCTTCTACAAAAACACCATGGTTTCAAGCCTATAGAACGAAAACCTATAAAACACGGATTTGTTGAAGCACACAAGGTGTTTGCCTATTTTCAGTTCAGGCACATGCGCACGGCTTGTCTTTAGTTTTTTCACAAGATTCAACAATGGTATTGTTTTGTAAGCTTTTTTCTATACAATTCTATAAGAACTATTTGATAATTTCTTTATCACATATATTATATAAACTAGGGCTTTTTCCCGCGCTCCGCTGCGGTGAAGGGTGGGAAACGACTGCATCAAAAACGTGTTCCATCAACGAAACGGTAGCACAACTTCTAAAACTAACAAAATGCTATACTTTTAAAGACCAAGTGTTTAATGTGTATGCATACACGTACATCACACTTAATTGTTATTTACAGAACAAACTTTCTGATGTTGGTTGATGTCCTTTCTTTTTCTTGGCCTCATGTGGTAGAGCTCATGCAAAGATAGAAAGTAAAGTGTGTTAAGTTGCAATGATATAGTTTATAGTTCCTTTTGTTCCCCCGAATGCAGTGATTAAGTATGTACATTCTTTTATAGCGATGTTTTAAAATTACCTCTCCATGAACTTCTGAAAACGTGGACCTCAAACTTGAACATCTCCTTTAAATTTCTGGAAAAAGAAAGCTTTGTCAAGATGTAGCATAGACAATAGTGTATATCACAAAAATTCCCTAGCATATTAAAATTATATTCTAGTGTCTTACCAAACATAACATGCTGATAAGAACTACAAAGGAATTAAGCGACTAAATTGTATACAATCTGGCATTATACACTATAAAAGCAAATGAATTGGCCAAATACGTTAAAATGGGCAAAGACTTGGACTGTGCTACTGTACACTTTTTAATTCCAAAGACAATTATCTTTTGTTAACCCAATAATGTGTTGAAGCAACAATTACTGGAAGACTCAATTAATGGTAGTCTATCAAACTCATCAACAGAAGTGTTCTTTTCAAGTTGAAAGTGTATCTGGTACCCACATTCTGATGAATCAATTGAGGTGAGCCAGACATGTAGATAATCTAACGGAGTAATATTAATGATCTCTACATGCTTTTGTTTAAATTTCTATTAATCGCAAAATGGGTATTTAAGAATTTCGCAAATTCTAACTGTCTAGGTGAGGTGACCAACTACTTAAATGACGAAAGTTTTGTGCAAGCCTCCTGGAACTTGCTCAATTCCATTAACTAAAGTTCCTTTCAATCATTTTTATCCTCAAACCTTGAATTGTTCGGTTTAGAAGTGTAAAAGAAGACGAAAAACATATAACTTACAGTTTTGTGAGAGTGGTGATATTGCCTATTCTCGTATTGCATTACCTCGGTGAGATGTGCAACTATTCTTGCAACGCAAGCTGCAATTACATTCTGAGTCTCAAGCATTGAAGCCCTTTCTCTGATTAGAAGTCCCTGGTTTATTGTCCTTCAGCAGCCAGCTTCGCTTTCAGCTTCTTTTTGTTCAACCTAAATGCAAGCATAAAATCTATTATTGTGAGGTCGAACTATAATGCTAATACATGTGAGTGAGGCAAAACATGGAGTAACCTTAGAATAATTTTATAAATGCAATAGAAAGCATTACAAAAATTGGAGACACATTTCTTAAACACATTTCGTAAATATGCAAATAAATGTCAAACGACATCAACTATTTTTGGCATCTAAGTAGCACCAAATGAGTTTAAAATCATACCCTCTTTTCAGCCAATATAATTTGCAATTTTCCATTGGTGAGCTACCCAAATCCATCTTTTAAACCCTTTTTTCAGCACTTAAGCACGCCAATTTCAGCCCCCAAACCCACCCATTTCAACCTCCAAACCCACGCCTATTTGAGACCCCTAAGCTCACCCATTTCAGCACCTAAATGCATCGATTTCAGCCCCTAAACCCATATGTTTCAGTCACCGTTTCAGCACCCTAGATTCACCGATTACAGGGCCGTTTCAACACCCAAACCACGCATTTCTGGCACTACTTTTGCCCCCACATGCACCTATTTCAGTCCCACTTTAGACATCCAAACGCCCGATGTCAGCTACTAAACTAACCACTTCAGCCCCCGAAACCACACCGATCTGAGCCCACGATCCTAAGTACCACGACTGTTATTCGAACCACTACCACGCCTACTTCTGCTACCTAACCTCGTTTCTTAGACCAGAAACCCAACGGTTATTGCCACCTACCCCCACCCACAACATTTGGGAACCATCTCATCTAGCGTAATTCAGTTGCACGAAAGCACCTATATATATATATATATATATATATATATATATATATATATATATATATATATATATATATATATATATATATATATATATATATATATATATATATATATATATATATATATATATATATATATATATATATATATATATATATATATATATATATATATATATATATATATATATATATATATATATATATACTAGTAGCAAAACCCGTCCGATGGACAGGTATGACTTCTGATTGTCGTTTATAATTTCTGTTTACCTTTTTATTGAGATATATATTTGTTTGTAAATATGCCTTTTTATAAGTATAGCATAAATTAATATGAATTGCATTCTAACTAATGTAGCTACTTTTTATAGTTCATATGAAACTTATCAAGGTTGTAAGTTATCTTACTATTTATAATATATATCTGATTAAAGTCTTCTTTAAGGTAACACATTTTTTTATTATTTTTTTATTTTTATTTAAACTTTTCTAATTGCGTGTATATGTTGAAAAGTAATTGTTTAATAAAATCATGTCATATAAAAATTATTTTAAGAATCTATGATACCAAATTTGTGATCAAATAACTTATGTGAGGTTTGTTGTTTCTACAATGTTTTGAAACCCGGGGTTTAAATCGACCCGGTCGAGTCATCGGGTTCGGATGGACCCGGATCAACCCGGTTTTCTAAAAACAATCAGTTTTTCATATTTGTAATACAATAATTAAAAAAGTTATATATAAAAACCACAATCCGTATATTGAA
This sequence comes from Glebionis coronaria, assembly GCA_025667525.1. NCBI lineage: Eukaryota > Viridiplantae > Streptophyta > Magnoliopsida > Asterales > Asteraceae > Glebionis > Glebionis coronaria. The sequence continues at coordinate 127,297 of JANFOE010002087.1, read as the reverse complement.
GATATATAAATTGTTTATCAACAAATATAATATGTACAAATAACATTTCGTCGTAAATACGTAAAACTTACATTTAAAAAAAACCCCTGAAAAATCAAAACTCGCATGGGTCTCAAGAACCGGGTTGATTCGGGTCACCCTAAATCCGGCGGGTCTATCTGGGTTTCGAAAATGTGAGATCCGGGTCAATATGACCCTTTTTCGACCGAAACCGGGTCAACCGGTTACCTACCCGGGGTGACCCGGGTTTAAAAACATTAATTTTCTACACAATGTTTACTTTCCTTATTGTCATTTTAAGTAATCATTAACTTCAAGGGTGCAAAACACCTATTACCACAATTTATAAATAAAACAGCATAATGGACAAATGTCACTCCATTATATTTTTTTCAAAATTAATCAATAACAATTAATATATAATTAATAGACCTCATTACCTAAATATATAATTTTATATTCACATTATACAACCATTTAAAGCATACGTAAAAAAAACTTATATATTATTTACATAAAATAATATTGTATATTGTTTTGAATACATAAAAAAGGGTTTAACTGAGAACCGGAGTCACCATCGGTTAGGCGAGAAAATTAGATAAAGTTACTTACACTTTCAATTGTCATTTTTCGAAATGTCTTCGTAAAAAAATATAAAATTAAAATATTATTGACCGAAACTTATGTTACATACTTACATGGTACACGCAGTTACAACGCGTGATTACCTGCTAGTGATTAATAAAGGTGAAAAGATTCTATTTATACATAGCTTCGAGGTTGTTGCTTTTGTGGTGACATGTCAATTTAATTATGTCAATCATTTACGAATATCTTATTAGGTTTATGCTACCACTGGTTTCATTTGGAGATGAAAATTTAGAAGTATTCGTATTGTATAATTTTGCCAGTGATTCCAAACACTTTAGAAAGAAGAATCTTAACAATATGTAAATTCAACTAAAAGCTACGGAGTAAAATAAAACTCTATATTTTATGAAGTTAATAATTTGTTGAGATTTCAACATTGAAGCACACAAACAATAGAATTAACATTGATAGTGATAGCAAAAATAACTATTAACTAATCACATACTCCTATTTGGCGTCTCAATGGCTTAACATCATCTTGTTCACTTCAGAAGCATCAGATATTTCATCCCTCCATACTATTTCATAGCATCTTTTTTCTGGTTCATTCTTTGAGAATAAACAACACTCATCAATGTTCAAAACAAAACCGGGAAGCCATGTGCCACCTGGTTTTGATTTATCATGGGTATCCTATAAACATTTTGGTTTGGTTTGAAACCGTATTGAAAGCTTTGAAATTCTTTATTGCTACCACGACTTGTAGGGATGTTTGAGATTACATAATAAAGTATTAAACGTATGCTTCATGGTTGTTGAACTCCTTCACTGTATGTTATTATTTTGCGAATTCCATATGATGGTTGAAGAACCTTTAATCATCATCGGCAAATAAAATTAACAGAGAATATGAATGAGCAAAAAACTAATAGAATTGACTTACCTTTCAAGGTTGAAGAACGTGTGCAGGTTGAAGAACGTGTGCAAGTGGTCTGCATCTGGCCGGTTTGAACAAAAGTGAAACGAAAATCAATTGAAAATCATGGCCTGATATTCTTGCTAGTGGATTTAAGCTCAGCAGCAGTACATAGTAATGACCATTGCAGCTATATTAGGTGTCTTGCCAAAATTAATGGGAATGGGAAACATGTACTTGCTTTCTAAATCTGAATCTATTGCATTTTGATAACAGTTGTTAACGTCTTTGAGATTTTCGATCAAGACTTTATAGGATTACTTGCAGATGGAATTAGAAAAGGAATTCAAAAGTCAAAATTGCTACTCCGAGCAGGTAATTTAATAAAAGGCAAAAATATAAGAAGTTCTGATAGGCAAGTCCAAATACGAAGAAATACTATTCTAAATGATTAAAATTACACCTATGCACAAAATAACAACATCAAGCAGATGCATCAAAGGTCAGACGTAATACAAACCTAACTCGACCTCTTGAAGCTTCGTTGGGGTAAAATCTTAGCAGCAAAAGGAAAAAATAAATAAATCATCCAACTTAAAAAAGATTATGCATTCGAGTTCTACTCACCAATCGCTTGTTTTCATTTGGCGTCTTATTTTGAATAGTAGTAAACAGCAGGTACTACTTAACATGTAATCATGAATGCAGTTTATAGCGGAGAACAATAAGCTGATAATTTTGAAACCCTTATGAGCAGTTTTTGTATTATGTCCAAATTTTCCTAAAAGACTATTTAAAATTATAAGCTTATAAAATACAGATTCTATGATAAACACCTTATAAGATAGAGACATACTGTGTTCCTTCAACTCAGAGCAGAACAAAAATGAAGTTGTTTTGATATAATATCATAATCAGTAGCAGTAACAAATTTAAAAAGGCTATTATAATAAATACCTTGTAATTAGACACTATTTCGTAAAATTTCTTCGTCTATTGTGGAGTCAATGAGTTCATCAATCGATCATCATTTTTTGTAGATAGATCCCGCCTTCTATCAAAGAACATTCTCATCACAGCTAGATAACCACATTCTTTAAACCAATCCTGATAAATCAGCTCCAAAAAAACCTGGACCAACATCAAAACGAATAGTATAGCATTGTATTACCATATATTATCTTTCTGCCCTGACCAACATCAAAACAAATATCTCGGCTTCCAGGCAAGGCTGATTTAAGTAGGTACCTAAACCATAAGAGTTCGAAAATTAAGATTATAATTCGCTCAGTGGTGGCAATGCTTACTTGGTGAAGCTTTTCAAACGATTGCACATTATTTTCCCGTCTTTGCATCTGAAACACAAAAAAATGAAACTCGAATACTCAGATGTAGGCATGTTACTGTAGGTTCAACTACTGGCCTTTTTCTCCTTCTCAGCCACCTACCACATGCAAGACCCTACAGCCTCCTCTTTCACATTGTTAGCCTTCTAGTATGTTGTTCCTGCATTTCTTTCGTGTTCTCATAAGCCCCCATCTTTGTCATTTTGAGCCTTTTCATCGGCTGTATCTTTACACATTGCATATTAAGAGTTCATGGAAGTGTTTAGGTGGGGTAGGAGACGATGCCCTTATTGTTTATGATCTGTCACTACATACTCTATAAAGCAGTCTCAGTAACATAAGGTGTTCTTAGCGTCATCTTTACCAAAAAAATGCATGCAGGCGAACTTTAGAGGTCAAATTTCTGTTAACCGGAATAAATGATGTGCTTCCTGTACACGTACATCCCAAACTTTTACCTGCTCCGCCGAAAAAAATGATAAATAAAGCTTGTTTATATAGATGTATCAGTCACAAATTTTCATACTAAATTAGTAAGAAGGTTTCCAGATTTGCACAAAAAAATATCATGAAAGGACGATTGAAAAAGGAGTGTTTGATTTAGCTTACTTGTATAGCATACACTAAATGGATTTTTTAAGAAATATAACTCAAACCAGAAACAGTTCATTATAGTTATAGATATGAGTAACATATAAATGGCAAATTGGCAATTAATTAAACATCTCGTTTGGCTAAACCTACCTCGGTTTTTAATCCAGAAACCAGAAGAAATATCCGTGATCAGTTACGACCTTTTTCTGTCCCCAGAAGTTCCAGAAGCAGTGTTCATGAGTGCCCAAGCAGCTTCAAACTGTCAATGTTAAAATCTCAAAGATATGCTCACTGATGATCAAAACATAAACAGGCAACATTGGCCATCCGAGCAAAAAAATAGTTCTGCTATTTGATGGCGATAGCAAATAAAGAACTCGGATCCAAAAAGCTAGAAAAGATGCAAGATTTTGTAGTAGTGTTTGTTACCCATATTTCTCGTATGTACTTGATGTATTTGTCTTAGTTCTATAGATAGCTACGGGTCTTTAGATTGATATATAAATACATTATATATATAAGTTCGTGGAGGCTGATTGGTTATCGAACCCACATCCTTAAATATTGAAATTAGACAAATAAGGAGTTATATATCAATGTCATGACACTGTACCTGGAATATACACAAAAGGATCTTGAAAGTCACCTCCTAAATCAAAACCTTGATTTAATAATTCCAGCATAGTCCTGTGAATTTCATGTTCACCGCCAGAGTGAGCATCATACATGAATATAACCATCTAAATGTGCCTATAATAACTGACTCGTATTAGAACAAACTAAATTGATTTGTAAAATGGGTATTGGGTTATTAGGTATAGCTAAATGGTTATTCATGAGCTACTAAAAGTATGATTAAGATCTTACTATATCTTTTAGCTTGGACTTGACGAATCAATTGACCATTTAAGAGGGACAATTTTGTAATCTTCTGCTGGTTTCCCCTCTACCTTTTCAGCTTCATCGTTTTCCGATACATCCTCTGGGAATGCATTAGGGTTGGTCTGAATACACTTCTGCAACATCACAAACAATTACACACAATCTGAAAAGAATGAGCACACATGCAATGAATTTATACTCTTAGTGACATTGTGTCCATGATTGTGAAATGTATTTAAGTTACTATACATTCACTTGTGAAGGCTTGATTAACGTTTTCTTTGACCTGATCCATTTTTGCCACTTTTTAACTATAACTGATTACAGTTTGTACAAATTCAAAATATTATAGTTGATAATAGGCAATCATCATTAACAGGTTCTAAAGGCATGCCAGTTGAGGCACTCCATAGTGTTTAAAACAACGGCGGCCAAGTGTTCAAGGTTAACCTGAAATTCCAATGGCATAAAGAAAAATTAAAACAAACTTTTTCACTATTTTTATGGCAATCAACATGCTTGTTGACAAAAAAATAATATTAAGGACACTTCGAAGAATAGCCTTCCGGTTTCAGGCAAGTATAAAGGGATAATTATTGTTAAATTACCCTTCTGATGGAATTTCTTATTATTCTGTTGGACAAAAACCTATGTAAATTCTATCTACTTGCTTCCCTTTTCATGATCTACTGGCTTATAAACGTTATTCTATATTAAATATAGTGTGCATCGATTTTCATTGGGTAGAGTGGTGTTCTGTAATCTGTAGCTCGCTTGTATGTTTTCCTTGCATATGAGTGTGACGTTTGCGTGATAACAGATAATAAAAAGAACTTGCCATTCAAAAATTGTACCTTGCTGGTTCAAGAACTGGAAAGTTGTTGCTTCCTTGAAGATGTTAACTTCATAGATTTGTGTGTTTGCTTCATGAAGCTTTGCAGCAACTTATGTAGCCAAAATCAAACTCGTTCCACGAATCTACAAAGTTTTAATATTCCTCAGTTAGCTTACATATTCTTGTCAAAGAAAGATAATTTAGTGGATATGACAGTACCTTGCCGATCATCGGACATCTAGAAATGATTTTGAGCAGCGGTAGTTTATGGAGCCTACAGAAGTATTGAGACCGAGACCGAGCCCAAGTCCAAAGCACCCTTTTCAGATAACCCATGGATTTTAAGGAGTTTTTATGTCGTCTCAAAGTTTCAAGAAAAATAGTCCCGTCTCTCAAACCATGTAAGAACCTACAACGAAATTTCATTAACATGTTTAAAACCCAACCTTTTTAGAGGAAGGGGTATGAGCTTTGTACAAAAAGACCAATTATAAGTGAATGCTCGAGTTTAACCTGTAGAAGCTCAGTTGGTGACAAAGAACCATGTAACTTTGAACCCCACACGTTCCTAATGTCAAGTAACTTGCAGGGCCTCAGATGGAAAGAATCCTGTGTAGATTCCAAACAATAAGTCAAACATCAGTCATGTTATTTATGTATTTTTAATCTATGATCAATCGGATTCTTAGGATGACTTATATCCTAATCATTTTGACTTATATCTACAAAAATGCCTAACTCCCATTCTTTATTATCAAGGTAGGTGGTCATTAGCACCTTCACTCCATGGAAATCATCAGACTTCGGGTCAAAGAAAGCAAAAGCTGAATATCTTTTTCATTATTTAGTACATCGACCTTAACATAAGTGGCTCGAGTACGCACCTTGTCCAAAGAAATGTCAAGAAGCTCAGCAAAAGCTAAAAAACACAAACACCAAGTATCAGTTTGTTATAAGTTTTAATTACTTTCAAAGTTCAGAATCAATATTTATTAGAATAGTCAGTTACCTCCGAGTGCCCACTTGTGATTGATAGCGTTTTAGTGCAAAAACTGAGGATGAACCCTTAATTGATCCACGTCACAAGTGGTACAAAAATAGCACATTCCGTACTTTACCTACATCACAAACTTATCACATAAAAAATATTCATCAGTTACATCATGTACCGTAAAACAAAACTTATTCGATAGATTAACAAAGTATACATGGCTAAAACGCAAAGACCTGGTGCCTGAACTAAGGCCCAGCGATATATATAGACTATTTTTCCATCATATGCAGGCAACCTCTTCCCAAGATGAGATTCCCTGTAAAGTATCACAAATCGCGCCATTGCAGCACGATCACACCATGTGATGTCACATCTAGAGTGATCGTCACCTAAACACATAAAAAATTAAAGTGACACTTTCTAGAATACTACGTATAAGTTTAACTAATAAATCACTATTATATTAACACCACACGTCAAGGCGTGTTGATTTCAAAACTAAAATTAATATCTACAATTCGTAACTCCGATCCAAACAAAACCAATCCCTATATCGTCATAAATCAAAATCGACAAACTAACCTGAAGGTCCACATGTTTGACACTTTTGATAACTCCCCAGCGGTGTCTACCAACACTTACACCTTTCTGTTAACATCTCCAATTAGATTCAATACCTTTATCATCAAAAACCCTAAGTTAAACATGCGCATGAACAAACCTGGTTATTAGGGTTTATGAACCGAAATAATACCAAGACATAATGTAACAGAAAAATAGATTATCAATGACTAATTCACAACCCTTATTAGATCTCTATGATTTTTGGGATTTTATTAGATCTCTGGTCGACTTTAGGGTTTATTAAATTTGTGGCTAATTGCATAAACATAAAGATTTTTGATATAATAAAAACCGATATTGAGTTTTTTAGGTAAATATTGTTGCTAACAGAATATTTCTATAGAATATTTAGGGATAATATATTGTTGCTAGCAGTTTATTTATTTTAATTACTAAAAGAACGTATAAAAATTTGTTTCCTTAATTAATAATGATGACATGGATTAAAACATGCTTATGTGGCATATCCCTCCTCTTATATATAATGTAGATATATATATATATATATATATATATATATATATATATATATATATATATATATATATATATATATATATATAGAGGGGCGTTATAGTAAGTACCATTTTTAAAATAAAAACAATAAGAACCATTTTTAGCCGTTAGATGTATTATTAATGATATTACTTGATTAAAGTGAGTTTGATGGCATATTTGTAATTATATTAATATATATGGCATTTTATAGAAGTCGTTTAACCTTGATCCATTTTTCACTCTTTTCTTTTAAACAACATTTTATGAATTAATTTATTACTCAATTTACGTTTATTTGTACTCTTTTTCAAACCTTATTTTAAGATTTTTTTTTTTTTGACTTTTTGTTTGATACAAGTGTTGACATTCTCAAAATTTGATACATATTCAACTTTTGTAAATCTTACATAATATATAAATAAAACATGACCGATTAATAAAGACCTAGATGTTACATATTTGTAAAAATTAAATGATTGACTAAAAAAAGTTTCAAATGATACATATTTAAAAAAAAATACACAACAAGCTATAAAAATCAAGTGACACGTACCGAAAAATGCACAATCAACTACAAAGACCCAAATGATACGTATCCGTAAAAATACACAACCAACAATAAAAACCTGAATGATACATATTCGAAAAATACACAACCAACTATTAAAGACCAAGTGATACGTATCCGAAATAAATAAACAATCAACTAAAAAGATTCAAGTGATATGTGTTCGCAAAAATACATAACAAATTATAAAGACTCAAGTAATACGTATTTAAAAAATTCACAACCAATTGAAAAAATATACCAAAGTGATACGTATCCAAAAACATATACAACAAACTAAAAATGAACAAGTGATACGTCTCGATTAAAATACATAATGAACTAAAAAATTCCAAAATAATATGTATCCAAAAAAATACATAACCAACTAAAATATCACAAATAATACGTCTCCAAAATAACACTTTGAGATAAAAAAAAATGCTCAAGCAACACTTATTCAAGAAATACACAACTAAATAAAAAATACCTAAATAATACGTATATTTTATATACGCATTTCGCTAAATATACCATACACGCGTTTGCATCCTTCGGATATTGAAAAGTAAAAAATCAAGAATCATCGAAGTACGAGCTTGACTATTGAAAAGTAAAAAATCCTTCGAATATTGAAAAGTACGAGCTTGACTACTACGTACTAAATACGACTACTACATGCATGCTGATATAATAAGTCCAATAGGAGAGAAAACAGAGAACATCATTATGACATTTGCTTTAAAATTTGACACATCAAATTTATATTAACTGAAACTCTCTACTGACCACGGACGGAACTAAGGATACAAAATGACCTGGTGCATTTACAATAAATTAAAAAATAATACAAACATAATTTTTAAGAACCAGATGCATTTAGCACAAATCTAACAAAAAAAACAAAAAAATTTGTAATGACACACTATTTTTTAGGACACATATTTAGAGACAAAATATATCTCTTGACACATATAAATTTATAATATAGTTTTAGTGGCACAATTTTTTTTCTGACATACCTTTTTTTGTGAAACACGTGATCTTTTGATACATTTATAGTGACAAACAAATTTAGTAACACATTTTTTTTCGAGACATGTAGCCTTTTGGTACATTTTTAATGAGTCGTTAAATTTTTAACAAAATATATCTCTTGACACATATAAAATCATAATATATTTTGAGTGACACAATATGCTTTTGACATTTTTTATGAAACACGTGATTTTTTGGTACATTTATAGTGAGAAGTAAACTTTGTAGCACCTTTTTTTTTGCGAGACATGTAGTCTTTTGGTATATTTTTAATGACCCTATAATTTTTAGGAAAAATAAAAATAGTAAAGTTGATTATTTTTTATCCACTATATGGTCTCGGCATATGATTTTCATAAATATGGTCAAACTAATCAACTTTTGTACAAAAGTTTACTTACGTTAAAAAGTTGATCATTTTTGAAAAAATAGTTCATCACTTCTAAAAAAAAAGTTGTGCATTTGTGTATGACCATATTTATCAAAGTCTTATGCCAAGACCATGTGATGGATGGAAGGGGAGGATTTTGACCATTTTGGTCCTTTTTTTAATTTTTTTAGCAATTTTTTACGAGATACGTAGTTTTTTTGGTATATTTGTTATGATACACTAATTTTCTAGGATGAGGATTCTATCAAGTTAGAGTTAACTTGATAAGTAAAGTTAGCCAATCATAATGAAGATAAATACAAATGGGCCACTTGAATTTCACTAAAAAATTTTTTTATACATTTATCTAAATTCTTATTAGCCAACATGACTTATCAAGTTGTGTTCAATTTGAAAGGATTTTGATCCAATTATGTAACGCACTTTTGATAGAAAATCTATTTTTTTGAAGCGATAACTTTTATGATCCATTTCCAAAAGAGAGTAACCTTTTTGCTACGTAAAATTTGATAAAAAAATAACTACAATTTGACCACCGCATATGACGAAGGAAAAGCATATTCACCAAAATTTTCATATCAAAAGCTCATATCTTTTAATTTAAGAAAGAGCTCTAATCATCATTAGTCTAGAAAAAGGAACGTGAAGATTAAAAAGAACATATCAAAGTTTAACGATGTGAAAATTAATTGAATCATTGGTTGGCATCACTTGATTGGAGATGGATATAATAGTAGCGGTTCTATGAATGAGAAGGAAATATAGATTAAAGAATTGGAAGCAGTTATCGTTTTGAATGATGAAGTGGAAGCCTAAATGGGATTTTATCAAAAGGAATGTTTCTCAATAGCTGTATAAAGATAAAAATTAAAGATAAAGTGGTTACTGTATTTTTAAAGATGAGAGATTGTGGTAGGGTTGTGTAAACACAATGACAAAAAATTACTCATATACCCTTCTTATTTAATTAAAGATTTAATTATTTACTTTTGTTGTTCTTTAATGCTTAATGCCACTTGTTAAATTTTCGTTGGTTCCTATTGTTTTTATCTTAAGACTGGGTTTTACATGAACGTAAATCTATATATATATATATATATATATATATATATATATATATATATATATATATATATATATATATATATATATATATATATATATATATATATATATATATATATATATATATATATATATAGAGAGAGAGAGAGAGAGAGAGAGATGGGATCAATAGAAAATTAAATCTCGGTGGAAAACCTAGAAAACCTCCTTTCAACCGTTGAATCAAAAGCTTCTCCCGTTCCTTTTTTCGCGAAAACTATAGGACCAGTTTGTAACTTTCTAGTTTTTTCAAGGTTTGTTTCGTAAACAAGTCATATCTTATCATATATAATCATTTTTCTCATTTTTTTATGCGTTCTCGTTCTCTGTTGTCGTGGTTTATTCACCAGCCTTCAACCATCCTATCTACCAGCGTTCACCACTGTTAACCACCATTCTCCGTTGTTCACCATCGTTCTCCACCATTAAGCTCCCATTATGTAGTCGAGCTCCAATTATGTAGTCAGATTCACCAATTAAGTCTGAAGGTAAGGTTCTATTAATAATTTTAACTGCTATAATAAATTAATATTGCTTCTATTTGATTAATTTGTTCGGTTTGTGTTATTTTTAATCTAAATATGATATGAAAAAAAAGGTTGGGAAAAAAAACGTATACAGATCTTGTTTAATAAAGCAGCACACTAGGTGTTTGATAAAATGTGTCTACGAAATTTGTGGTGCACTAATTTAATAATGACTGCCATCATGTTACAGATATTGTTTGTGATAGGATAGTAGTATTAGACGTTAAGCTTTAGATTATGTGGAGGTGTGCCCTTGGATTGAAATCCGACCAACTGGTTATGGAGTTGTCTGTACTGAAATCAGTGTACTTTTTAACCGATTATCGATAGCCAAAGAGAATATTTATGATTGCAAGTTGGTCACTGAAAAAAGCTGATAGGTATGCTTTAATCACTACATGAGCAAAGATAGAGCAGGTTTTGTGAGTTCTGGTGAAAAATAAGCACACGAGAGTGCACCATCTGTTGCTAAAGTTGGATCACCAAATCTTAATCTTGTAATGGGTGATCCCGGTGCGGATCCTAACATTAACATAGTCAACGCATCAGGTACATGTTGAATATCCTGGTGCGGCTCCTATCTTTTCAAATGATTCGATATTAAGGTACTTATTATTTAGGTATATGTAATTGGTAAGTAATTGTTGCTTGTATTATTCACTTGGTGCGTGTAAACTATCATGTCTAATCAGGGCATGAAAGACCCGGTATCTACTATCTAATTCCAAGACCAAAGTGAGTGTTGTCAATAAACACTTTAGTGAATTGTAATCAAGGAGTTGGTTACAAGTAAAGCTAAAATCATACTGTCAACTATTTGATTTGCTTAATTTATAGATTGCAATTTTGACCCATTTACTACTTATAAGTGGGTTAAGAAAAAAAACATCGTTTATAAAGGATATAGGTCATGCGTCACCTGAATTGCCACTTATGGAATCAATAATTTGCATCACCTTAATAATCTCATTACAGGTTATTGTCCTCATGATGAGGTGCCTGAGGAAGTCAACTCTATTGTACGAGAATGAGTTATCGATACCAAAAACAGGGGTGAGATCTGAAATCAAACCAACAAAGATACAAGCAAAATATAAGCCTCAGTAACTGAGATTTGTTTTACAATGTGTGACCAGACAAGGATTTAACAGTGTTCAACAACAACACGACATATATACTCATGCAACAAACTGTTTTGAGCAAATGGTCTTTCTTGCAATCTAGAAAGAAAGATGGAGTGCCAAACGAATATTTGGATTCAAGATGCTCACAGTTGGATTTGGTATCTATAAATTTCATTTGTATCTTAGTTTATTACTGTTATAACTTAACTACAACCACTTGAAAGATTTTTTGATTGTATGAAAATGAGGAGAAAATAAATGTATACGTAGATTTCTTTTCAGAAATTAATTTCAATGCAATTTGCAGCAAGTGTGTGTAGATGACACTGCATTTTTTTAGTTTGAGATCTTCATCTCTAGTTAAGATGACTTTACCTAGTTTGTGCACACTACAGTCTACACACACTGTGATATACAAAAAGGTGCACTAAAATACTACTGTATTTACAAATGCTACAAAACTATTTTGTTTGGCCCTTTTGAGATTAATCACAACCTATATTAACCCATTTTTGAGTATCTCGTGTCACAAGAAAATGGTTGAGTGTCTATTTTCATATGTTAGAACATTGTAATTTATAAAATCAGACAAAAAGAAAGCTACAACACAGGTTACAAGGATTCTATCGATTCATCTATTAAAAACAGAATAATACTACAAATTTAAAAACTCAGATAAAAAATAAGCTACAACAACATCTGCTTCACAAAGGTCTTGAGAACACTTTTTTGACCAGAACAAGACCATTGACAAGCTGTTCCAGCGAGTCCTAGAAATATGGAGAAAGAATGGTCAAGTGGATGAGAATTGGTCGTGGTTATAAGGTTTATTGTATTGTTGTAGAAGAATCCACCAAATGCTTGAAAATATTTTCGTATCTGCAAATCACAAAGGTCTTGAGAACACTTTTTTGAGCTGTGAGTCTTGCTGCCCAAACATAGAAGCTTCTCCAGAGGTCCTGAAAACACTTTTTCAGCTGCGTAATCTTGTTGCCCAACATAGTAACTTCTATATAGGTCTTGTACATAACAAGACCAACGTAGCAACACCCATTAGTTGCACCGACAAACATTAATAGAAAAGGATTAGAAACTTACACAAACAAGATTAGCATATGACTTAAATTTGCAAGCACACTGCAACATTCAACTAAGTGACTGTTATGGTATTACCTGATACGACAGTACAACATATTCATCATCTCACCCCCTTTACCAATAACATAACCAACTTTCTTAACATTGCATCACAATATGTCCGGTCATGCCTGCATGACCCACTACTATAAAACCTCATGATTTACCATGTTTTAAATTGCATATAAGTATTTATAATACCATCTCATGTAACAAAGATATGCGATTTGTATTATACCTTGATATACTACTAAAGTTTTTTAAACAAACAGATATTTTGAATTTAACAAACCGCTGTTCAAAATTCACAAAAATAGATGCTTTGAGTTTAATAAACAGATGCTACTTTTATTTAAAAAAATAGATGCTTTAAGTTTAATAAACATATATTTTGAACATTGTTATCTAACCCACTTGCAGCATACACTGAACACGTATGCCACAATATTGCAGAATACCTAAGCATAAGATTACTAAAACCACAAAGATGTAGCAGACAACAATTTCAAAACCAAATGCACATGTAACAGCAAAAGAAAAGAAAGGGCGTATCTACTAAATAGCAAAATCTGTATGGAAATTATCAAGTGACTCTGAGACTGGCCCATGTAAGTTTGAAGGACTAGGAATATAAGACGGGTCTCTAAAAATATTAGGTTCTTCAGGTAGAAGTTTAGAAAGGTTCGTTGACAACTGAATACCTGCAGTATTGTTCGTTTCACATGAATGTTCGTTTTGGTCATTCATAATTTAATTTCTAACATAACCAGGATTTTCCTAACATTAATAGGAAACATGACTTTTTAAGAACAAGAAGCTAGTTCAGTAATTTTATCTCGGATAGGACATTTTACCTACATTAAGTACACAGAAAGATGTTAGCTTCAACGTTCCCAAAGTGCCTTTACCTGCATCACAAGAAGCAGTGTAAGATAACCCTAAAAGGCTAACCTGGCCTAATACTTAATACGAGCGAGGAAAGAAACACTTATAAATTTGATACACAACTATTCCTTCTAACAGGCATCAACTTTGTATGAAAACTTGTAGGTGGCAATTTCAACCTATTTCTCGAAAAGGTTAAAGTACAGTAAAGTCGCACATTACTACATTTGGCCTCAGAACATATATTTTATAAACATTGTTGCCAATCCATGACTCAAAACAAGTGCCTACCAATCATTGTGAGAAATTGTGTTGTCCGTGACTTGAAGCTCTTGACTCTTGACAATCTAATTCGAAATTAATAATACAAGTGATCACGTATTAGCTATTTTTCGGTTAAGCCTTTATAAATATGAGGACTGATCACAAACAAACACGATACTGACATAGATGGTTGATAGCACCTAAAAGAATGATCAAGGATCAATCAAGATAAACAAATATGTCATGTAAGAACCAATGAAAGAGCACACCTAAAAACAGAAACTGTCATATATGATTTAGTTGCGCAAAGCTTCAGCTATAATATCTATTTTCAATACTCCACTATAATTAATCTACAATTTAGAAGATAATCTAGAAATTTACACTAAAATCAATCTTTAAAAAGTGAAGAGTAATGTAGGACACCAAGTTTATGGCACTATTAGATTGTAAAACAGATTAGAATGTTTTTAGACCGATGCCCTAAAACTGTTCTAAAATATGATACCCTAAAACTGTTCTGAAAAATGATTTCCTAACACAGTTTCGAACTAATACCCTAATACAGTTCAGAATCGACGCCCTTATACAGTTCAGAATAAACGCCATAATACAGTTCAGAATCGACGCCCTAATACAGTTCAGAATCGATGCCCTGATACAGTTCAGAATCGACGCCCTGATACAGTTCAGAATCGGCGCCCTGATACGGTTCAGAATCGATGCCCTGATACGGTTCAGAATCGATGCCTTGATACAGTTCGGAATCGATGCCCTAATACAGTTCGGAATCGATGCCCTAATACATTATTAACTGAAAATTGCTTAAACAAACAAAGTGATGTCCCATATGCCCTAAATAATATACATAATTACACATAAGCGTATAATGAAAAGGTGCACCAAAGATAATGAAAAGGAAAAGTTTAAGATATCCACCTTCTTCATTAACTGAAATTTCACTCATAGCAGAAGTTGTTTCAGATACGTCTGGAGTAACTGGTTCGGGTGTCTGATTCCACTCTTTTGTAGGTGGAGCACTCTTAGCGATATGCTCTTGTGAAGGAGCTGATATCATATACATATATTAGTAGTTTCATAGCAAAACAAGAAAGGAGAAAATAAATTTAGGCCACACTCTTGGACATGATTTCTATAAAGTTTACGAATCGAATCACGCTAATAATGCTTTAATAAACTATGTTTTATTGGTTTCAGGGATATGTTTGTTTAACACTTATATAGTATGTGTTAACAATACATGAAACCAATTTTCCAAGACCTTTCAAGATTCTGCTTTATTAGTTTGGATGTTAGGAAGATATACTTGTTTTTTAGTGTTTGGGTGAGAAAGGTATTTCCCTACGCGAATTTTTTAATTTATTTTATTTTTTTATTCGCATTGGTACTATTTGAGTTCGAACATGTAGTGTGATTTGATAGATCAGGTACCATGTCTATTTTTTCTTTGAACGGCTTTTTGTTTTTCTTTCGACGCGATGTGGGACATAGGTACCATATCTACTTGATTCTTTGATATCTAATATGGTCTGTACTAGTTAGTGTGACATAGTAATGTTACATATAACAACAACCCTTAAGTCTCAAAATTATGACTTACGAAATATTATCCGAAAATAAGGCAAATTTTGGCTTATATTTTATAAGCAATTTTGGTCTTATTTTGAGGCTTATTGGCTTATATAAGTTTGTTATATCATAATAAACTTATAATATTTTTTTGAATTCATATACTAAAAATTTAAACTAATAACAATTAAGTAAAACAAGACCAAAACACGTATTATTCTCGGAATCTTTTTATAAGATTTAAATAATTAAAATCTTATAGCAAATGGTTTGTTTTTTTATCGGCTGATAGGTGTGAAAACACCCATCCTTTTACCACTTATTTCTGGCTAAAACAAGACCAAAACACGTATTTAATATCATTTGTTTGGAATTATGCGTGGTTTTTATGTTTATTATGTTTTCAGAGTCAACCGGGAGAATATTGAAGAAAACATGGGATTGCACGGGTTTTATCGAGGAAAAAGACTCAAGAAGAAGTCTTTGTCCAAGAGATGCAAAAGATTTGAAGTCATTGTGCCTATTTAAAGATTTATCGAAGAATAGAGCCAAAGATGGAAGATTCATATATGTCGAAGAACTCGAGTCTATTAAACAAAAGATTATAAGACGAGTTGGAATTATTCACCGACACTTCTCAAAATCCAAAGTCGGAAACGTTTATTTAAAGAAACGTGAAGACTAAAGAAGAAAGAAGAAAAGAAGCCCAAACCAAAGCCCATTCACAAGCCCACCATCACACGCCTATAAATAGGACTTTACTTCACAAAATTTGGAGCTAGTTAGTCTTAGTGGTAGTTTTTAGTTTTTCATTCTCTCTAGTTTTAGAGAGAGAAAGTTCTAAACTTTCTCTCACTAGTTTTCATCTTTCTTTCTTTCAAGATCAAACTTTTGTATTGTTTTCATTAATCCATTTTAAATTCAAGCTTTTAATCTTTAATCTTATTCTACCTTTCTTGATTTTAGTTAACTTTTGGTACGAATTACTTATGATCCGTGTTGTTCATCAATGTTTTCGTGCTTAAAAAGTAAATCTTTTTATGTTTCCTTAAGTTTCTATACAAATAAGCTTTAAGATCTTTGTGCTTATTGGCTTATTTGTAAGTTTAGCTTATTTACTTTTTAAAGTTTTCATAAAAAGTTCATCTTTTTATTGTTTGAATTATGAGTTTGCTTATTTGAAGTTTAGATAAGTTATAATTTGGGCTTATTTGATTTGTTTCATATTAGATTCGTTTTAGTTTTGGAGTTAGCTTATTCTATAAGCTTATCTCCTTGCTTGTATTACGGATCAAAGGGATATCGGAAAGGGTAAAACCCTTTTCCGATTGGGTCATTCCGACCAGCACACCACACCCTTATTCCGATCGTGTGATCGGAAAAGGGTTTAGGTTTTTCCGATTGTAGCTTAGTTTGGCAATATTCCGATCTGGGACTTTATTTAAGCATTCCGATTAAGACTTTTTTTTTGAACGACAATTGTGGCTAAATGCCCCCTAGCCCAGAAGGCGTAGCGAGCCCACACAATCAGGTTGGGTCCAGCCCAGAAGGCAATGGCACCCTTCCCTTTACACACGCAACATTCCGATTAAGACTAGTTTTGATATATTCCGATTGTGAATTAATCCCCATATTCCGATTGGCTAGTTTTCAATTATTCCGATTGCACCAATTTAGTCCCTTTACACACGCAACAATTTAGTCCCTTATTCCGATCAGTGGTACTCCTATACATTCCGATCATAAGATCGGAATATATTCCGATCTAGGTCTTTTAGTGATATTCCGATTTGGCATAAATTGTTTGTTTAATTTCTTGTTTTTGCAAAGTTTTCAAGTGTTAGTTTTATTAATTATTCAAGTATTTTTCTAATCTTATCTTTAAGTTTTCAAGCATTTATTTTTAAACTCGTCTTTTTAGTTTAATCTTTTAAAGCTTTAATTTTATTCTTCGACACTTACTTAATTGTTATTAGTTTAAATTAGATAAACAAACCAACACCTTTTTATTAACCAAGAACAAATCATTCCACTTTGAACCGTGATCAATTCGAGGAGATTCCGAGAATAATATTGAACCCCATAGCAAATCTTTTACATCAAAACACCCATTTAAATTTAATAAAAAGATTTTAATTAAATCTTAAATAATTTAAATTTAATAAAATTTAAATTTAATTATTTCTTGTTTTAATCTTTTTATAAGCCATTTGATGTAAAAGATTTGCTATGGGGTTCAATATTATTCTCGAAATCTCCTCGAATTGATCACGGTTCAAAGTGGAATGGTTTGTTCTTGGTTAATAAAAAAGTGTTGGTTTGTTTATCTAATTTAAACTAATAACAATTAAGTAAGTGTCGGAGAATAAAATTAAAGCTTTAAAAGATTAAACTAAAAAGACGAGTTTAAAAATAAATGCTTGAAAACTTAAAGATAAGATTAGAAAAATACTTGATTAATTAATAAAACTAACACTTGAAAACTTTGCAAAAACAAGAAATTAAACAAACAATTTATGCCAAATCGGAATATCACTAAAAGACCTAGATCAGAATATATTCCGATCTTATGATCGGAATGTATAGGAGTACCACTGATCGGAATAAGGGACTAAATCGGTGCAATCGGAATAATTGAAAACTAGCCAATCGGAATATGGGGATTAATTCACAATCGGAATATATCAAAACTAGTCTTAATCGGAATGCTTAAATAAAGTCCCAGATCGGAATATTGCCAAAATAAGCTACAATCGGAAAAACCTAAACCCTTTTCCGATCACACGATCGGAATAAGGGTGAGGTGTGCTGGTCGGAATGACCCAATCGGAAAAGGGTTTTACCCTTTCCGATATCCCTTTGATCCGTAATACAAGCAAGGAGATAAGCTTATAGAATAAGCTAACTCCAAAACTAAAACGAATCTAATATGAAACAAATCAAATAAGCCCAAATTACAACTTATCTAAACTTCAAATAAGCAAACTCATAAATCAAACAATAAAAAGATGAACTTTTTATGAAAACTTTAAAAAGTAAATAAGCTAAACTTACAAATAAGCCAATAAGCACAAAGATCTTAAAGCTTATTTGTATAGAAACTTAAGGAAACATAAAAAGATTTACTTTTTAAGCACGAAAACATTGATGAACAACACGGATCATAAGTAATTCGTACCAAAAGTTAACTATAATCAAGAAAGGTAGAACAAGATTGAAGATTAAGCTTGAATTTAAAATTGATTAATGAAAAACAATACAAAAGTTTGATCTTGAAAGAAAGAAAGATGAAAACTAGTGAGAGAAAGTTTAGAACTTTCTCTCTCTAAAACTAGAGAGAATGAAAAACTAAAAACTACCACTAAGACTAACTAGCTCCAAATTTTGTGAAGTAAAGTCCTATTTATAGGCGTGTGATGGTGGGCTTGTGAATGGGCTTTGGTTTGGGCTTCTTTTCTTTTTTCTTCTTTAGTCTTCACGTTTCTTTAAATAAACATTTCCGACTTTGGATTTTGAGAAGTGTCGGTGAATAATTCCAACTCGTCTTATAATCTTTTGTTTAATAGACTCGAGTTCTTCGACATATATGAATCTTTCATCTTTGGCTCTATTCTTTGATAAATCTTCAAATAGGCACAATGACTTCAAATCTTTTGCATCTCTTGGACAATAGACTTCGTCTTGAGTCTTTTTCCTCGATAAAACCCGTGCAATCCCATGTTTTCTTCAATATTCTCCCGGTTGACTCTGAAAACACAATAAACACAAAAACCACGCATAATTCCAAACAAATGATATTAAATACGTGTTTTGGTCTTGTTTTAGCCAGAAATAAGTGGTAAAAGGATGGGTGTTTTCACACCTATCAAATCCCCTACACTTAACCATTGCCATGCCCTCATGCAATGCTTAGTGATAAAGCAAATTTACACTTTTCTCATAATCAATCAACCTTGGCCTTATTAACACACTACTTGAACAAAAATTAAAGTACTAAGAGAAATTAAAACTTTAAAGGAAACACAAGGATAGAAAGCCATTTTCACTTGAAAATAGCTATATGGAAATAACTTGCAAAGAGATCTAAGACTTACATTAGGGCTTCGGTGCTGCGAAGATTTATCATCCTCAAGTTTCACGTTCCACAAACTAAGCTTAAAAACGAGATCATTGTTATTATAAGTTAGCAAATCAAACACTTACACACATGGCTTAATTATATGCTTGAACTGCCTTATTCCTAGGTGTATCTATTATATTTTACTTTTGTCTTAGAATGATCATGAAGATGCATTTTTAGACTTATTTCGATAGTTTATTTAGGCTGAAAGCAAAGTGGACGATTTGATCAATAGTTTGCTAAAGGACAAAATCTCTTAAAACTGCTTCTCGGGATATCAAAAAGTTCATATCTTGGCATAACTCGGTTCACGATTTGAGACCTTTCTCGGGCCGATATTTGGCATGTACTTCATACTTCATATCTTCGAGAAACGTTCTTGAGATAATGGTCTTCTCTTCGTTATAGAGTTTCTTCACTTGGAGACTTTTTAGGGGTACTCCAACTTTGTTGACCACGACTTCATGATTATTTCTTCAATCTCTAACTGGGATTTTGAGATACAACGATCCGCCTCCTTTTCGGACTTGGATCTATTTATCCTCATACCTTGTTAGGGTCTTTTCGGATAGACTTCTCCATGATCTTTATGGGAGTTGATTGCTTTTCGTCGTGAGTCTTGATCCTTCATATTGATTTTGGGAATAATGCTTTTCACATCACCTTGGATCTTTAGCAATAAGATTGAATCCTCATGCCTTGTTAGGGCCTTTTCGGACTCGCCAATCTTTGCGCCCCGCTTCATAAGTTATGCCTTGCCTATGAACTCTTATCATTACCGAGCAACTTTTAAACGATCTTGGGCTAGAAGCTAAGTAACTTTTCAAATCGTACGACCTTACTTATTGCAGATAAATTATTAGCAAGTGGTGGGAGAAGAGGCAAATAATTACACCAAGTGAGCTTGTGCAAGAATACCGACTTATAATTGACTCTATCATTTCTCGTCCTCCACAATTTAAAATATCAAGTAATGAGACTCGTGGATACTTAGCCTAATAAACCAATTAAGGTCTACATGGTTAAGGATACTAGCTAGAATAAACTTGGATAAGTCTATTCGGGTTGAGTTAAAATAATCGCAACGGGCCTAATATGTCAAAGACTTCTAAATTAGCTACACCACTTTATTAATATTTTTGACTTTATTGCGGGATATATACATATGAAAGCAACGATAAAAATTTAAAAATTACGACTAAATGGCCAAAGTTAATAAAAAATTTGAAAAATGTTGAAAAATATTTCCGGTTAAATGAAGGCATTTTCATGGAAAAGTCCACTTAAAACTTCGATAGAAGTCCCCCCTATACTTAAGATAAACATTGTCCTCAATGTTTAAGCATGTGGGAAAAATTTCCCCTACACTTATGACATTGTGCACGTTGGTTAAATCAAGTTAAGGAAGAGACGACTAACGTGATCAATTTCAAATGTGAGTATGAAGAAAACTGAATCACGATAGTTGAGAGATAGAACCGGATTTCAGATGATACGGGAGCACGGTTCTTTAGAGATTCCAAGAGTGCACTTATCCCTGTAATCACATCACCACACAAACACAAACACCTATATAGGCCCCCCTACACTTAGGAGGTTAAAACAGAAAAGGATAGAAACTCGGGCTGCCTCCCGAGGAGCGCTTGTTTTTGATAACCGATTCACGAGCCTGACTCGACCCAAAATTAGTTCATGAGGAACGTGATGAGGGATGGAATCATCTCTTGAGAGATGTCCTCACCAAAGTACAACTTCACTCGTTGGCCATTCACCTTAAAATTCGGTCCATTAGGTTGAGCGAGCTCGAAAGTACCATATGGAAAAATTTGGGCAATGGTGAATGGGCCGGACCAACGAGATTTCAGCTTGCCCGAAAAGATTTAAAACCGAGAGTTAAAGAGTAAAACTTTGTCTCCAACTTGGAACTCTCGGTTTTTAATCTTAGAGTCGTGAATGAGCTTAGTCTTCTCTTTATAGATCAAAGAATTTTCATAAGCCTCATTCTGGAGTTCATTCAGCTCATTGAGTTGGATCTTGCGTAGGTCACCGGCTTTGTTGATATCAAAATTAGCCCACTTCAAGGCCCAGTAAGCCTTGTGCTCCAACTCAATAGGGAGGTGGCATGCTTTCCCGTACACGAGACGATATGGTGTACAACTAATCGGAGTCTTGTATGCGGTACGAAAAGCCCACAAAGCATCATCAAGTTTATCAGCCCATGAGGCACAATACTCTCCCATGGTTCTTGCAAGAATTCGCTTTAATCCTTGGTTGGATATTTCAGCCTGGCCATTAGAGGAAGGGAATGGCCCCATAATGTCGATACCCCAAACATCAAAGTTTCACATTCTTGTATGAAATTCTGAGGCATCTCGTCTTTATGTGTGATCTTGCCTTGTTTTTGGCAAAGCATCACAATGTTTAACCATCTCATGAGCATCACGATAGATGGTGGGCCAATAAAATCCCGAGTCAAACACTTTTTTGGCGGTGTAGTTGGGACCAAAGTGACCACCGATGGGTCCTTTGTGGCAAGCATCAAGGATTTCTAAAGCTGCCGGTCCATCAACACATCGGTGAATAATTAAGTCGGCACATTGTTTGAAAAGATACGGGTCATCCCAAAAGTAAGTCTTAATGTCGTTAAAGAACTTCTTCTTTTTCTGGGATGTTAACCCGTCAACGAGAATTCCAACCGCCAAGTAGTTTGCAATGTCCGCAAACCACGGGGTTTCATCAGCAGTCGAGTTGATAGACATTAAGGTCTCCAAGGGAAAAGAATCATTGATTTCTTTGTTCGGATGATCCCCTTGGTAAGGATCCTCAAGTCTACTGAGATGATCCGCGGCTAGGTTTTCAACTCCTTTTTTATCGCGAATTTCGATTTTAAATTCTTGGAGTAGCAAAACCCAGCGAAGAAGTCTTGGTTTGGAATCTTGCTTAGTCAACAAGTAATTCAACACGGAATGATCGGTGTAAACGATTGTGGTGGAAAGGACAAGATAGGGGTGAAACTTTTCAAAGGCATATACAAAAGCTAAAAGCTCTTTTTCGGTTGTCGTGTAATGCAATTGAGCCCCAGTCATTGTCTTGCTAGCGTAATGGATTGGTTGGAAGTGTTTGTACACTCTTTGGCCCAGAACCGCTCCAATAGCAAAGTCACTAGCATCTCACATCAACTCGAAAGGCAGCTCCCAATTAGGGGTAACCAAGACCGGTGCCTTAGTAAGCTTATCCTTAAGCAAGTTGAAGGCTTCAATACACTCTTTGGAAAAGATAAAAGGAGTGTCTTTTTCCAAGAGGTGGGTCATCGGGCGAGCGATTTGAGAAAAATCTTTGATGAATCGACGGTAGAATCCCGCATGACCGAGAAAACTTCTCACACCCTTCACGGTTGAAGGTGGAGGCAACTTAGCGATAACATCGACTTTAGCACGGTCCACTTCAAGACCGGCTTTAGAGATCTTGTGTTCTAGCACGATGCCCTCTTTTACCATAAAATGGCATTTTTCCCAATTAATAACCAGGCGAGTGTCTTCACACCGCTTAAGCATACGTTCTAAATTGGCAAGACAAGCAGAGAATGAATCGCCATAAACCGAGAAATCGTCCATGAATACTTACATAGTTTCTTCTACCATGTCATGGAAGATAGCCATCATACACATTTGGAACGTCCCAGGAGCATTACATAAACCAAAAGGCATACGTTTGTAAGCAAATGTTCCATAGGGACAAGTGAATGTGGTCTTTTCTTAGTCCTTGGGATCGATAGGAATTTGAAAATACCCGGAGAAACCGTCTAAAAAGCAGTAATAATCATTACCCGCAAGTCGCTCGAGCATTTGATCCATGAAAGGAAGAGGAAAGTGATCTTTTCTCGTTGCATCATTGAGCTTGCGATAATCAATACAAACTCTCCACCCAGTAACGAGACAAGTGGGAATCAACTCGTTGTGTTCATTGGAAACAACGGTTATTCCGCCCTTCTTGGGTACACAATGGACGGGACTTACCTACGGCGAATCCGAAATAGGGTAAATCAAGCCGGCATGTAGAAGTTTGATAACCTCTTGTTTGATGACATCATGAATACGAGGATTAACCCTTCTTTGGCTCTGGATTGCGGGTTTAAAGTCATCTTCCATGAGAATCTTGTGAGTACAAAAGTTCCGATCAATTCCACGGATATCGGAAATTTTCCAAGCAATTGCCTTCTTATGATCTTTAAGCACGGCGATGAGGCGAGATTTCTCTTCTTTTTTCAAGTCCTTCGCAATAATGACGGGCGACTTCTTGTTTTCTTCAAGGAACACGTACTCGAGATAGGGCGGCAACTCCTTAAGTTCTAAATCTGGAGGATTTTTGATGGGAGACGTTTTCAAAGTCGGAGCATCGATAGCAATAACCGTGGGAGATGGTGGAGAAAGATTGTCTTCTTTAAGAAGGTTCTCAATGAGGCGGAGATCTTCATCCCAATTGGTGGTAGAATCGTCATTAGCTAAGTTCACATCTCCCATGGTGGCTTCCAAATCTTTCCAAAGGAAATCACTTTCTCCAAATAGAGATAGTGATGAATCGATAGAGGAAACGGTCTCAACATTAGGAAGAGAGGTAAGAATACTTTTGCAAGCATCTTTGAAGTGTTCTTCACAAGCCTCATCAATAACGTCAATACAATTAACACTCTCGTTAGAATAAGGCTGTTTAGACAACTTTCCCATGTTGAAAACGATTTTATCGTCACCCACTCTCATGATAAGCTCACCGACTTCAACATCGATGAGAGTGCGACCGGTCCTCAGGAATGGACGACCAACAATTAATGGCACACGAGGGTCCATGTCGTAGTCAACGACAATGAAATCGGCAGGAAAAGTGAATTTGTCGACTCCTACAAAGACGTCTTTGGCTATCCCCACTGGATAAGCAACCGTATGGTTAGCTAATTCCAAAGTCATTTTGGTGGGGACTAGCTCAGGGAGAGATAATTGCTTCCAAATGCTTAGAGGAATTAAATTAATACTGGCACCTAGATCAGCTAGGGCCATGCAATTCTCTACTCCCGGGAAGTTACAAGGGATTAAGAAACGACCCGGATCACCAAGCTTGGTTGGCAATTTCCTTAAGAGGACTGCAGAGCAATTCTCATTAAGTTGGGTGTTAGCAATATAAAGAAGCTTCTCCTTGTCGCTAAGAAGATCTTTGAAAATTTTTGCGTACTTAGGCATGTGAGCGAGAGCCTCAGCGAAGGAGATGTTAAAATTCAATTGTTTAAACATTTTTAGAAAGTTCGAAACTTGGATATCATCCTTGCTTTTGAGCTTCTCTTTCCTCAACCTTGAGGGATAAGGTATATCGGAAGAAGAGTAAGGCTTTGGGATCGAAGGATCACTCACATCCTTGGGTGGAGGAAGGTTAGAAGTAAAAGGCGGAGAAATTGGGGAAGTAGAAGGAGGAGGAATAGGAGCAAGGGATTCGTTCTCCTTAGTCACAAGCACCGGTGGAGGTATAGGAAGCTCGGGTTCCTGGGTACCTTTGCCACTGCGAGTGGTGATTGCTTTCATCTCCCCTCTTGGATTCGCAACGGTGTTACTCGGAAGAGTACCCGAAGAAGAGGGTTGATTACCTTGGAAGAAACTAGCCATCATGTTCTTTAAGTCATTCGTTTGACTATCCAAAGTGTTTCTCATATCAGCTCTCAGATCGTTCCCTTGTTTCACCAGGTCTGCTTTCAAGTTGCGCACTTCCTGTTGGAGATTGTCACGATCACATCGTTAGTCCTCATGTAGGTTCCAATGTCTTGGTGTAATGTGGTGGGTTGGTTGAGAGGAGCATTGTATGCGGGTGGTTGATAAGCAGGTTGCTAGTAAACTTGGTTGTTTCGTTGAGGTGGATGTGGTTGTTTGTGAGGTGGTATGTATGGTCCACGAGGTTGTTGTTGTTGAGGAGGGCGGTTGAGGCTTTGTTGTTGGTTTGGGTTGTTAGGAGTAAAACCGGGTGGGGAAAGAAAGTTGTTGGAACGGTAGCTAAGCAAGTTGTGGTCACATTGAGGACGAGCTTGATAAGCGGGTTGAGGATAGGTACCGTATGCTGCATTCACATTCTCAGAAGGGTAGTCTTGGGTGGCGGTACAAGTGGTGTAAGAGTGAGGACCCCCGCATATCTCACATGGTTGGCTAATAGCATTGACTTGAGCGTCTTGAGCGTTTTTAGCATTGATGCTGTTGGTGTTTTTGGCGGTGTGGGTAACAAGCGATTCAAGAAGCGTAGTAATTTTGTCAAGTCGCTTGTCGTGGTCACTAGCACTAGCACCAGCGACATTGGTCCGCACACTCTTGGTTTGCACACGAGACTTATTCTCAATGATATCCCAAGCGGCATTGGAAGTCTTAGCCAAAATATTACCCCCTGAGGCATTGTTTAGTGAATCTTGGTCATTCATGCTTAAACCATTATAAAAAGTATTAATTTGGTGCACTTTGGTAAAACTATGTTGTGGGTATTTTCTTAAAAGATCTTTGAAACGATCCCAAGATTCACTAAAAGACTCATCGTACTTTTGTTCAAAATTGATAATTTCATTCCGCAAAGCGGTAGTACGAGAGGGTGGGAAAAAGTAGTTGATAAATTTGGTCTCCAAATCCGTGCACGTCAGAATACGTTGTGGCGGTTCCTTAGCAAGCCAATGCCGGGCTTGCCCCTCTAAAGAAAAGGGAAAAAGTTGTAAACGGATTACCTCTTGTGGAACACCATTGAATTTGACCGTATTCGTGAGTTGCAGGAATCTTTTGATGTGGTCATGTGGATCATCAATGGTACGCCCCAAGAATGGTTGAGCAGAGACCATCTGGATAAAGCCGGATTTGAGCTCAAAGTTGTTGGCTGCAATCATGGGTATGAAAATTGGATCATCGTTACCATCTACATGTGCTTGCAGAAGTTCAATCATCGGGCGATTATCCGGTAGAGGCTCATTGTTGTTAAGAGGAGGATTGTTATTGTTGTTGTTATTATTGTTGAGAGGTGGGTTATTGTTGTTGTTTTGTACACCAGCCATGTCTAAGTCTTCGAGAGGCTCGAGCTCTTGATAAGAAGTTGATCGTGTACGCATGCACCTGCAAAAGAACTAACATGGCAAAAACAAAGCAAAGATATTTTTGGTTTTTATGTTTTTTAATTTTTAGGATTTTTGAAAATTTTATATTTTTTTGTGTTTTTGAAAATTTTTATGAAAAAGTAACGTTCACGGGGAACGGATCCCAAAATCCAAGTTCTCACAAAAAACTGTTGATCTTAACGAGAAGAGCCGACAGCGGTGCCATTTGATTAAAAAATCCTAAAAATTAAAAAACATAAAAACCAAAAATTATTTTGCTTTGTTTTTGCCTTGTTAGTTCTTTTGCAGGTGCATGCGTACACGATCAACGTCTTATCAAGAGCCCGAGCCTCTCGAAGACTTAGACATGGTCGGTGTACAAAACAACAACAATAACCCACCTCTCAACAATAATAAAAACAACAATAACAATCCTCCTCTTAACAACAATGAGCCTCTACCGGATAATCGCCCGATGATTGAACT
This sequence comes from Glebionis coronaria, assembly GCA_025667525.1. Classification (NCBI taxonomy): domain Eukaryota; kingdom Viridiplantae; phylum Streptophyta; class Magnoliopsida; order Asterales; family Asteraceae; genus Glebionis; species Glebionis coronaria. Next base: position 99,702 of record JANFOE010002087.1, on the reverse strand, counting down.
TCTGCAAGCACATGTAGATGGTAACTATGATCCAATTGTCATACCCGTGATTGCAGCCAACAACCTTGAGCTCAGATCCGGCTTTATCCAGATGGTCTCTGCTCAACCATTCTTAGGGCGTACCATTGATGATCCACATGACCACATCAAAAGATTCCTGCTACTCACGAATACGGTCAAATTCAATGGTGTTCCACAAGAGGTAATCCGTTTACAACTTTTTCCCTTTTCTTTAGAGGGACAAGCCCGGCATTGGCTTGCTAAGGAACCGCCACAAAGTATTCTGACGTGGACGGATTTGGAGACCAAATTTATCAACTACTTTTCCCACCCTCTCGTACTACCGCTTTGCGGAATGAAATTATAAATTTTGAACAAAAGTAGGATGAGTCTTTTAGTGAATCTTGGGATCGTTTCAAAGATCTTTTAAGAAAATGCCTACAACATGGTTTTACCAAAGTGCACCAAATTAATACTTTTTATAATGGTTTAAGCATGAATGACCAAGATTCACTAAACAGTGCCTCAGGGGGTAATATTTTGGCTAAGACTTCCAATGCCGCTTAGGATATCATTGAGAATAAGTCTCGTGTGCAAACCAAGAGTGTGCGGACCTGTCGTTAGTGCTAGTACTAGTGACCACGACAAGCAACTTGACAAAATTACTACGCTTCTTGAATCACTTGTTACCCACACCGCCAACAACACAAACAACATCAATGCTAAAAACGCGCAAGACGCTCAAGTCAATGCTGTTAGCCAACCATGTGAGATATGCGGGGGTCCTCATTCTTACACCATTTGTACCGCCACCCAAGACTACCCTTCTGAGAATGTGAATGCAGCATACGGTACCTATCCTCACCCCGCTTATCAAGCTCGTCCTCAAGGTGACCGTAACTTGCTTAGCTACCGTTCCAACAACTTTCTTTCCCCGCCCGGTTTTACTCCTAACAACCCAAACCAACAACAAAACCTCAACTGCCCTCCTCAACAACAACAACCTCGTGGACCATACATACCACCTCACAAACAACCACTTCCACCTCAACGAAACAACCAAGTTTACCAGCAACCTGTTTATCAACCACCCGCATACAATGCTCCTCTCAACCAACCCATCGCATTACACCAAGACATTGGAACCTACATGAGGACTAACGATGTGATCGTGGACAATCTCCAACAGGAAGTGCGCAACTTGAAAGCAAACCTGGTGAAACAAGGGAACGGTCTGAGAGATGATATGAGAAACACTTTGGATAGTCAAACGAATGACTTAAAGAACATGATGGCTAGTTTCTTCCAAGGTAATCAACCCTCTTCTTCGGGTACTCTTCCGAGTAACACCGTTGCGAATCCAAGAGGAGAGATGAAAGCAATCACCACTCGCAGTGGCAAAGGTACCAAGGAACCCGAGCTTCCTATACCTCCACCGGTGCTTGTGATTAAGGAGAATGAATCCCCTGCTCCTATTCCTCCTCCTTCTACTTCCCTAATTTCTCCGCCTCTTACTTCTACCCCTCCTCCACCCAAGGATGTGAGTGATCCTTCGATCCCAAAGCCTTCCTCTTCTTCCGATATACCTTATCCCTCAAGGTTGAGGAAAGAGAAGCTCAAAAGCAAGGATGATATTCAAGTTTCGAACTTTCTAAAAATGTTTAAACAATTGAATTTTAACATCTCCTTCGCTGAGGCTCTCGCTCACATGCCTAAGTACGCAAAAATGTTCAAAGATCTTCTTAGCGACAAGGAGAAGCTTCTTGACATTGCTAACACCCAACTTATGAGAATTGCTCTGTAGTCCTCTTAAGGAAATTGCCAACCAAGCTTGGTGATCCGGGTCGTTTCTTAATCCCTTGTAACTTCCCGGTAGTAGAGAATTGAATGGCCCTAGCCGATCTAGGTGCCAGTATTAATTTAATGCCTCTAAGCGTTTGGAAGCAATTATCTCTCCCTAAGCTAGTCCCCACCAAAATGACATTGGAATTAGCTAACCGTACGGTTGCTTATCTAGTGGGGATAGCCGAGGACGTCTTTGTAGGAGTCGACAAATTCACTTTTCCTGCCGATTTCGTTGTCGTTGACTACGACATGGACCCTCGTGTGCCATTAATTATTGGTCGTCCATTCCTGAGGACCGGTCGCACTCTCATCGATGTTGAAGCCGGTGAGCTTATCATGAGAGTGGGTGACGATAAAATCGTTTTCAACATGGGAAAGTTGTCTAAACAGCCTTATTCTAACGAGAGTGTTAATTGTATTGACGTTCTTGATGAGGCTTGTGAAGAACACTTCAAAGATGCTTGCAAAAGTATTCCTACCTCTCTTCCCAATGTTGAGACCGTTTCCTCTATCGATTCATCACTATCTCTATTTGGAGAAAGTGATTTCCTTTGGAAAGATTTGGAAGCCACCATGGGAGATGTGAACTTAGCTAATGACGATTCTACCACCAATTGGGATGAAGATCTCCGCCTCATTGAGAACCTTCTTAAAGAAGACAATCTTTCTCCACCATCTCCCACGGTTATTGCTATCGATGCTCCGACTTTGAAAACGCCTCCCATCGAAAATCCTCCCGATTTAGAACTTAAGGAGTTGCCGCCCCATCTCGAGTACGTGTTCCTTGAAGAAAACAAGAAGTCGCCCGTCATTATTGCGAAGGACTTGAAAGAAGAAGAGAAATCTCGCCTCATCGCCGTGCTTAAAGATCATAAGAAGGCAATTGCTTGGAAAATTTCCGATATCCGTGGAATTGATCCGAACTTTTGTACTCACAAGATTCTCATGGAAGATGACTTTAAACCCGCAATCCAGAGCTAAAGAAGGGTTAATCCTCGTATTCATGACGTCATCAAACAAGAGGTTATCAAACTTCTAGATGCCGGCTTGATTTACCCTATTTCGGATTCGCCGTGGGTAAGTCCCGTCCATTATGTACCCAAGAAGGGCGGAATAACCGTTGTTTCCAATGAACACAACGAGTTGATTCCCACTCGTCTCGTTACTGGGTGGAGAGTTTGTATTGATTATCGCAAGCTCAATGATGCCACGAGAAAAGATCACTTTCCTCTTCCTTTCATGGATCAAATGCTCGAGCGTCTTGCGGGTAATGATTATTACTTCTTTTTAGACGGTTTCTCCGGGTATTTTCAAATTCCTATCGATCCCAAGGACCAAGAAAAGACCATATTCACTTGTCCCTATGGAACATTTGCTTACAAACGCATGCCTTTTGGTTTATGTAATGCTCCTGGGACGTTCCAAAGGTGTATGATGGCTATCTTCCATGACATGGTTGAAGAAACTATGGAAGTATTCATGGATGATTTCTCGGTTTATGGCGATTCGATCTCTGCTTGCCTTGCTAATTTAGAACATATGCTTAAGCGGTGTGAAGACACTCGCCTGGTTCTTAATTGGGAAAAATGCCATTTTATGGTAAAAGAGGGCATCGTGCTAGGACACAAGATCTCTAAAGCCGGTCTTGAAGTGGACCGTGCTAAAGTCGATGTTATCGCTAAGTTGCCTCCACCTTCAACCGTGAAGGGTGTGAGAAGTTTTCTCGGTCATGCGGGCTTCTACCGTCGATTCATCAAAGATTTTTCTCAAATCGCTCGCCCGATGACCCACCTCTTTGAAAAAGACACTCCTTTTATCTTTTCCAAAGAGTGTATTGAAGCCTTTAACTTGCTTAAGGATAAGCTTACTAAGGCACCGGTCTTGGTTACACCTAATTGGGAGCTGCCTTTCGAGTTGATGTGCGATGCTAGTGACTTTGCTATTGGAACGGTTCTGGGCCAAAGAGTGAACAAACACTTCCAACCAATCCATTACGCTAGCAAGACAATGACTGGGGCTCAATTGCATTACACGACAACCGAAAAAGAGCTTTTAGCTGTTGTCTATGCCTTTGAAAAGTTCCGCCCTTATCTTGTCCTTTCCACCACAATCGTTTACACCGATCATTCTGCGTTGAAGTACTTGTTGACTAAGCAAGATTCCAAACCAAGACTTCTTCGCTGGGTTTTGCTACTCCAAGAATTTAAAATCGAAATTCGCGATAAAAAAGGATCTGAAAACCTAGCCGCGGATCATCTCAGTAGACTTGAGGATCCTTACCAAGGGGATCATCCGAACAAAGAAATCAATGATTCTTTTCCCTTGGAGACCTTAATGTCTATCAACTCGACTGCTGATGAAACCCCTGGTTTGCGGACATTGCAAACTACTTGGCGGGTGGAATTCTCATTGACGGGTTAACATCCCAGAAAAAGAAGAAGTTCTTTAACGACATTAAGACTTAGTTTTGGGATGACCCGTATCTTTTCAAACAATGTGCCGACTTGATTATTCGCCGATGTGTTGATGGACCGGCAGCTTTAGAAATCCTTGACGCTTGCCACAAAGGACCCACCGGTGGTCACTTTGGTCCCAACTACACCGCAAAAAAAGTGTTTGACTCGGGATTTTATTGGCCCACCATCTATCGTGATGCTCATGAGATGGTTAAACGTTGTGATGCTTGCCAAAAACAAGGCAAGATCACACATAAAGACGAGATGCCTCAGAATTTCATACAAGAATGTGAAACTTTGATGTTTGGGGTATCGACATTATGGGGCCATTCCCTTCCTCTAAAGGAAACAAATACATCATTGTAGCCGTTGACTACGTTTCAAAGTGGGTTGAAGCCAAAGCTTTACCTACTAATGACGCAAGGGTGGTTTGTAACTTTTTGAAGTCGCTCTTCGCTAGATTCGGTGTGCCTCATGCCATTACTAGTGATCGCGGGACTCATTTTTGCAATGACCAATTCGCAAGAGTCATGGCTAAGTATGGTGTCAATCATCGTCTTTCCACCGCTTACCACCCACAAACTAATGGCCAGGCTGAAATATCCAACCGAGGATTAAAGCGAATTCTTGAAAGAACCGTGGGAGAGCATCGTGCCTCATGGGCTGATAAATTTGATGATGCTTTGTGGGCTTTTCGTACCGCATACAAGACTCCGATTGGTTGTACACCATATTTTCTCGTGTACGGGAAAGCATGCCACCTCCCCATTGAGTTGGAGCACAAGGCTTACTGGGCCTTGAAGTTGGCTAATTTTGATATCAACAAAGCCGGTGACCTACGCAAGATCCAACTCAATGAGCTGAATGAAATCCGAAATGAGGCTTATGAAAATTCTTTGATCTATAAGGAGAAGACTAAGCTCATTCACGACTCTAAGATTAAAAACCGAGAGTTCCAAGTTGGAGACAAAGTTTTACTCGTTAACTCTCGGTTGAAAATCTTTTCGGGCAAGCTGAAATCTCGTTGGTCTGGCCCATTCACCATTGCCCAAATTTTTCCATATGGTACTCTCGAGCTCGCTCAACCTAATGGACCGAATTTTAAGGTGAATGGCCAACGAGTGAATTTGTACTTTGGTGAGGACATCTCTCAAGAGATGATTCCATCCCTCACCACGTTCCCCATGAACTAATATTGGGTCGAGTCAGGCTCGTGACTCGGTTATCAAAAATAAGCGCTCCTCGGGAGGCAGCCTGAGTTTCTATCCTTTTCTGCTTTAACCTCATAAGTGTAGGGGGGCCTATATAGGTGTTTGTGTTTGTGTGGTGATGTGATTACAGGGATAAGTGCACTCTTGGAATCTCTGAAGAACCGTGCTCCCATATTATCTGAAATCCGGTTCTATCTCTCAACTATCGTGATTCAATTTTCTTCATACTCATATTTGAAATTGATCACGTTAGTCGTCTCTTCCTTAACTTGCTTTAACCAACGTGCACAATGTCATAAGTGTAGGGGAGATTTTTCCCACATGCTTAAACATTGAGGACAATGTTTATCTTAAGTGTAGGGGGGACTTCTATCGAAGTTTTAAGTGGACTTTTCCATGAAAATGCCTTCATTTAACCGGAAAATCATATTTTTCAACATTTTTCAAATTTTTTATTAACTTTGGCCATTTAGTCGTAATTTTTAAATTTTTATCGTTGCTTTCATATGTATATATCCCGCAATAAAGTCAAAAATATTAATAAAGTGGTGTAGCTAATTTAGAAGTCTTTGACATACTAGGCCCGTTGCGATTATTTTGACTCAACCCGAATAGACTTATCCAAGTTTATTCTAGCTAGTATCCTTAACCATGTAGACCTTAATTAGTTTATTAGGCTAAGTATCCACGAGTCTCATTACTTGAGATTTTAAATTGTGGAGGACCAGAAATGATAGAGTCAATTATAAGTCGGTATTCTTGCACAAGCTCACTTGGTGTAATTATTTGCCTCTTCTCCCATCACTTGCTAATAATTTATCTGCAATAAGTAAGGTCGTACGATTTGAAAAGTTACTTAGCTTCTAGCCCAAGATCGTTTAAAAGTTGCTCGGTAATGATAAGAATTCATAGCCAAGGCATAACTTATGAAGCGGGGCGCGAAGATTGGCGAGTCCGAAAAGGCCCTAACAAGGCATGAGGATTCAATCTTATTGCTAAAGATCCAAGGTGATGTGAAAAGTATTATTCCCAAAATCAATATGAAGGATCAAGACTCACGACGAAAAGCAATTAACTCCCATAAAGATCATGGAGAAGTCTATCCGAAAAGACCCTAACAAGGTATGAGGATAAATAGATCCAAGTCCGAAAAGGAGGCGGATCGTTGTATCTCAAAATCCCAATTAGATATTGAAGAAATAATCATGAAGTCGTGGTCAACAAAGTTGGAGTACCCCTAAAAAGTCTCTAAGTGAAGAAACTCTATAACGAAGAGAAGACCATTATCTGAAGAACGTCTCTCGAAGATATGAAGTATGAAGTACATGCCAAATATCGGCCCGAGAAAGGACTCAAATCGTGAACCGAGTTATGCCAAGATATGAACTTTTTGATATCCCGAGATGCAGTTTTAAGAGATTTTGTCCTTTAGCTAACTATTGATCAAATCGTCCTACTTTGCTTTCAGCCTAAATAAACTATCGAAATAAGTCCAAAAATGCATATTCATGATCATTCTAAGACAAAAGTAAAATATAAGAGATACACCTAGGAATAAGGGAGTTCAAGCAAATAATTAAGCCATGTGTGTAAGTGTTTGATTTGCTAACTTATAATAACAATGATCTCGTTTTTAAGCTTAGTTTGGGGAACGTGAAACTTGAGGGTGATAAATCTTCGCAGCACCGAAGCCCTAATGTAAGTCTTAGATCTCTTTGCAAGTTATTTTCATATAGCTATTTTCAAGTGAAAATGGCTTTCTATCCTTGTGTTTCCTTTAAAGTTTTAATTTCTCTTAGTACTTTAATTTTTGTTCAAGTAGTATGTTAATAAGGCCAAGGTTGATTGATTATGAGAAAAGTATAAATTTGCTTTATCACTAAGCATTGCATGAGGGCATGGCAATGGTTAAGTGTAGGGGCTTTGATAGGTGTGAAAACACCCATCCCTTTACCACTTATTTCTGGCTAAAACAAGACCAAAACACGTATTTAATATCATTTGTTTGGAATTATGCGTGGTTTTTGTGTTTATTATTTTTTCAGAGTCAATCGGGAGAATATTGAAGAAAACATGGGATTGCACGGGTTTTATCGAGGAAAAAGACTCAAGACGAAGTCTATTGTCCAAGAGATGCAAAAGATTTGAAGTCATTGTGCCTATTTGAAGATTTATCGAAGAATAGAGCCAAAGATGGAAGATTCATATATGTCGAAGAACTCGAGTCTATTAAACAAAAGATTATAAGACGAGTTGGAATTATTCACCGACACTTCTCAAAATCCAAAGTCAGAAACGTTTATTTAAAGAAACGTGAAGACTAAAGAAGAAAGAAGAAAAGAAGCCCAAACCAAAGCCCATTCACAAGCCCACCATCACACGCCTATAAATAGGACTTTACTTCACAAAATTTGGAGCTAGTTAGTCTTAGTGGTAGTTTTTAGTTTTTCATTCTCTCTAGTTTTAGAGAGAGAAAGTTCTAAACTTTCTCTCACTAGTTTTCATCTTTCTTTCTTTCAAGATCAAACTTTTGTATTGTTTTTCATTAATCAATTTTAAATTCAAGCTTTTAATCTTTAATCTTATTCTACCTTTCTTGATTTTAGTTAACTTTTGGTACGAATTACTTATGATCCGTGTTGTTCATCAATGTTTTCGTGCTTAAAAAGTGAATTTTTTTTATGTTTCCTTAAGTTTCTATACAAATAAGCTTTAAGATCTTTGTGCTTATTGGCTTATCTGTAAGTTTAGCTTATTTACTTTTTAAAGTTTTCATAAAAAGTTCATCTTTTTATTGTTTGATTTATGAGTTTGCTTATTTGAAGTTTAGATAAGTTGTAATTTGGGCTTATTTGATTTGTTTCATATTAGATTCGTTTTAGTTTTGGAGTTAGCTTATTCTATAAGCTTATCTCCTTGCTTGTATTACGGATCAAACGGATATCGGAAAGGGTAAAACCCTTTTCCGATTGGGTCATTGTAACACCCCACTTGGATAAGTGGACCGTTACGTGTATTTATGGCGTGTCATCAAAGCATAAGGTAAATGTCCTAAAACATTAACTGACCATAAAGGAAATACCGGAATCAAACATCGGCAATCCAAACATAAGCCCAAAACATGAAAAATAAAATACTGAATGAAAGGACTAAACAATGTCCAAAAGCAGAATAATGTAAGTGCATAAAATAAGAAGTCTGGATAGCTTCCATCCCAAATGCACGTGCTCTTAGAATCCTAAAAGCGTCCTGGTGTACCTGCCGTTAGAACATGAAAGGAACTACGGCTGAGCATAACGCTCAGTGAACGGATATAAAGCATGATAAGAAATTACTGAATTGAAACAAATGATAAAATACTGAAGCTGTAAGACTGATAAGTAAAGTTACAGTGGAAATCTGTGTATAATCTGTAAAGGCTGATTTATAAATAATAAAGCTGAACTGTTATCTGTCAAATCTGAAAACATGCATTTACTGTATTTTAATTGCCAGAGCTTATATAGGTCATGTGCAGTAACAACGTTGCATGAATAACTGGAGGGGTGACCTCGTCATTCTGTAGAGGGGTGACCTCTAAATAACTGTGCTGGGTGGAGGGATCAGCTCCAATGTGAAGGATGTAGAGCACACACCACATTCACCTGCTAAACTGTAAACTGTAGCCTAGGATGCATCCATACGCCCCACTAATAATACTGATAAAATGGCCAAGCTGAGCTGAGTGGGACGATGCAGGATATCATTCTCATGCATGTGAGTCACGACACCGGTGCCTCTAGTGCCGTGGTTACGGTACCTCCGTAACTAGTACATAAACTAATCATGCTTGTATATAATGCTCAGGCAATTTATTTAATTCTTAACATGATTACTAATAAGTTTAAACATATACTGGGGAAAACATTTGGATGCAGACGGGGAATCCTAATCATGCATAGAAAGGAAGTCCTTACTGAAAGGACGGAAAATCCGTACCTCGTGTCCATTAATGAAATAAGAATGAAAGCTGAAAGATCGACTCCGATTTCACGGACACTACATAAATAAGGAACGTGAATGAGTTGTCTGATTACTGTTTACTGTTATTGGTTTTTTTATTGTTTCCTGTGTTATCATGTATTTCTTAGTGTTTTCCCGTGTTCTTGATTAATTTAATTCATGTTTCATGCATTATAATACTTGATGTTTTAAAATAAGTAACATTCTAAAAATAGCAGGTTTCTATATATAGCAACTTTTCAAAAAAAGAGAACACAATTAGCCCTCAAAAATACTTATGAAGACTAGTGAGCATGCATGCAATACGTTAGTTTCATCACTCCAAAATTAACGAAAAACATGGTTTATTGCAAACTCATTATCTACGTAACAGATTATAAAACAAGCTAAATTCATTAGTTAGTAACCATTTAGATAGACTTAAGTTAGTTATATTAAAATTATATCACTAGTATAGATCATTTCTTTATTATCATCAATTAACACCATCACTTTAAATTAACGGTTTGCATTTTGGTAACCTTCTGTGAGAAAAGACTATCTCTGTCCATGCATTATTTATGCTTCATAATAATACTTATTTCTAATTATGTATGTTCTAATATCAAAAGTATTAATAGATAGATCAATATGATACTTCTAACATATTTCTTACTTGTATCCATCCTTATATTAGTACTGCACATAGATTTCATTTACATCTTTAGGTTTCACGTATGATTCATATTAAGATTAAGAGTCAAATTATACCTCTAAGCCACGAACGAGACAGAAACATGAACACGAGTGGGAACGCCATTTCTAACACGGGCATGAACAAAAGCCGATTCGATCGCAGACACAAATAGAACCCAAAACATGAAAACACACCCCTGAACTATACCCGAACCCTTACGTCCTTACGATCGTCATTATATAAACTCGAATCATAAGAAAGGCTGATCAAACCGGAACAAAAGTCGAACTCTACCTAGACATGAACTCCAAGATCTGAGGCAATATAATCATCACTTGGATGCAGCTCCGTTTCGATGTATATGTCGATGGCGTGTTTCGATGTATATGTCGATGGCGTGTTTCTGGACTTGCTGTCGTCTTTTGCTTAAATGGTTTAGGGTTTTGTTTTTAAGATTTTCAAAGAAGTATACGGTTTAGATGCTTTTATAGTTACTCTTGCTTAAATCACGCCCAAGGTCACGGGATATTTTATATAGTTATTTATGATGGAGCGAATAACGATTATCTTTGGATGAGACTTGCTGATTTACAAGCAATGGATGCTGTTTATATAGAAGTGATACTATCACAACTATTTATTTATAAATTAAATGGTTTCATTAGCAAAAAGGGTAAGGTCAAATGGGTTCTTAAATTAGTCATCAATCTTATTGACTAAACATACATATGTACTATAAATAGATTTATAAAACGTCAAACATAAGGTGCGCATTAATTTTTTTTTTTTTTATGATATACCATATGATATTTTTAGGGGTATAAAATTTATCATGTTTTTTTAAATATAATTTTGTGTTATATCTTGTCATGTCATATTTAGGATACTTATATACTTGTCCATTAACTAATTATAAAGTTTTAAATAATCCGTGCTTTCATGTATTTTATGCGGGTTTTACAACTCTTCCCCTCTAAAAAGAATAATTCGTCCTCGAATTAAAGATACGACTATACTGGGTTTTACAATTCTTCCCCTCTAAAAAGGAGAAATTCGTCCTCGAATTAAAGGTAATAAGCTGATGAAGTTATAAGAATTGAAAGAACGCGTAAACTGAAAAGACAAATAAGCTGAAGGATAATTTGTCTTCTAATTAAGACATAATGCTGCTGATAGGTATAAACCTGACATGACTGAAATGATCATGTAACGTGACATGGCTGAAGAGAACATAGAACATGACATGACTCAAAGAACATAACTGAATTTATTGAAGAAATAATGAGAGGTCCAGATGGACTCCTTCGTTTCGAGTGGCCTCCCGCTCGAAACGATTCCTTCAAAGGTCTAACATAATAAATAAAATCTTGGTCCTTATGACCCTGTCCTGATGCTGCTAAATAGCTTCTGGTTCCATATTTAAGATGGATTTTCTGAATCTGATAGACTGAATAACTATAGCATGTATGATACATGAATCGATACGTGTAAATATTCTGAAAAGATAACATTTATAACTCTGAGCAAGCAGCTGAAATATATAGGGATGAACTATGTGAACAATTGTGAACGTGCTACGTGAGCAATTGTGAACGTGGTTCACGATTATATGAGGAATGATGGGCATGGAATATATTGTGCTGATGGTACATGAATATATACTGTAAACGTGATGCTAGGACATATCATGAACGTATGCTGACTGAGGAATGAATGCCAAACGCTACGGCCTGAGATGTGAAACGTCTGCCTGGTTATGGAATAGTTGTGCTAAACTTGAGTCTGGTCTCTCAAGCTTTCTGTAACCGTATTCGGTAATAGACTGAGAAACGTGTATCGTGAAATGGCACACGAACTTGATCGTGAACAATGTTATGAACACAAACGTGAGCTTAAATCAAGAGACAGCATAAAGATGAACTGAAACAGCATCATACTGCGAATGAGACGTAAACGTGAAAGTGAAAATAACCGCGAACTTAAAGTGGGCGTAAACATACACTTGATCGTAAACATGAATTCTGTCTGATATGATGGTCAGTGGAATGCCTTGAATTCGTACAATTTACTGCTTAATTTCAAAACTTTCTGCAGATCTGCTACTGCATGATCCCTTCGGATAAAAGAAACGCGCAGGCTGATTACATGGTTGACGATAACTTAGATAATATCATACTTTCTCTGAGCCTGTGGTAGCTGATAACAATTTTATGGAATTTTGTCTCATTTCTGTTTAGAAATTTCCAAGGGTTGTAGTAACTCACTCACATGCAGGTGTTCTATCTTGAACCTGTAGTAGGTCAGGCATCTAGATATATGAACATAGCTGCATTAATGTGTGATGCGGATTCTATCAAAGTTTTGTCTGGGTTTATGGAACATTCTGATGGAAATCTGGTTGAATAGTCGTAAAACATTTTAGTGAGAATTGTCGGCAATTTCTGCGGTAGTAGTCAATTGAGTTCTAGGAAATTTTGTACTTCGTTCACAGTCGTCGGTCGGGACCATCAGGTGATGGCCTTCACCTTCGCAGCATTGTTTGAAATTTCTTTCTACTAAGGTAGAATGGCTCAGAAATGCCACTTTGTTCAATGGAATCTATATCTGGAAAGTTGTATATAAAATTTCCTCCTATCGAAAATTCTGTACAACTGTGAGAAGATGATTCTCGTGTTCTTATCTAGAATTTAGCAGATCAGAATGTAATCAATGAATATACTGACGATTTTGTCTGAGAAATCAAGAAAAAATTTATTCACAAATTTTCATACTATAGCTGGAGCATTAGGCAGCTCAGAAGTATGAATCAAACTTTGGAAAGACCATAACGTGTGCAAAAGCAGTCTTGGAAACATCATGTTATTTCTCTCACCTCTCATGGTAGCATGATCGGAAATTCTTCTGAAAATGTTTAAGACCACGCAGCAGATCAAATAAGATTTCTATGCGTGGAATGCAAGATCGATTAAGAATGGTGATCTGGTAGACAGAAACGGTGCACTTCCTGGTGGTGCGCCAGGGCGAGTAAAGCCTCGTTCCGGTAATTCTTGTAGCAGATGCTACAATTTTTTTGACTTAGCTGAAGCCCTGTAATAAAGAGTTTTGAAAATAGGTTCTGTTCTTGAGACAAGCTCGATGTAGAATTATGTTTCGTGGTTAGAACGGAATTTCAAAAAAAAAACTTTCTGAGATTATGTCTAGGAACTCTGGAGTAATCTGTGGTCATGAGTTTAAGGCGTTTCAGAAGTGAATTTATAATTGGTGGCTAGACTGTCTTCGTAGCTATGGACTGCTAAGTCACGCGCTTGTAAGGCAGAAACAATTTGTACTAATTTTTCTGGCAAAATATAATGAATATATATGGGATTTAGTAAGACGGATCTCGTCGTTAACTGAAAGGAGAACTTAATAAATATGGTGATACTGTTGAGTCCTTTCTGGGTGAGAGGCAGATAACTACTTGGTTTGAGATAAAGCTGACATAGGAATACGTGAAGTAAACATGGCGACTTTTCACTAAATGTGTTCGTCTGTAACCTCACATAATGATTACCGTGTGCTTAATCTGAATAATAATCTAGTGTGGTGACTGAATTTTAATGATCTGATTCATGCGTGGCATAATAGAACGGGTATACCCCTTTCTGAAGGGTACCCTGAATTTCTGAGGGCCTGGTTTAGAAACGTACTGGAGTTATGAGTTCTGGCTCGTATTTTGAGAAAAGATTCGTACAACGTGTACCACGACTGGTGTCCTGATATGTGTCTTCCGAAAAGATACCTGAGACTTATGTCCTGACTGATGTCTTGACATGTCTTTTAGTTGATGAATTTGGACAAGGCTGAAAATTTTTGGTAACTGCTAGGATTGGCAGACCGGTTAGACTGCTGACCTCTGTATTTCTGGTCACGTCCGTGCCAGAGTTCCGATGGTTACTGACTGATTAATTATAAGTACGATGGTTGTCACTACTGCTTTGTCTGTCAATTTATGACGGTCATTATCATGACCGTGATTCATGTAACTATTTTGCTGAGTGGTCGGCTGGTTACCGGTTCCCACTCTTCTGAATGAAAGTTAGCTGGGTGAAGTGTGACATCTAACTGAGAAAGTAAAAGCATAAAATAGAATGGTAGTGTCTGATGGTTGAATTTATTCTTGTCAGAAATTTCAAATTTATAGTTTTCGTCCTCGTTCTGCAGTCTTCATAGTATAAATGGCATCAGCATCTTGAGAAATCTCAAAAGTTCAGCAGCATCCGCATTTGTGAGGTCTTCAAAGTGTTAGCGGCATCAGCATCTAGCAAAATATTCAACTCACGAGCAGCATCAGCAACTGGTAAAATATCGACAAGTGGAAACGCCTGAGATGATTGAGGATCGATTAGCAATATCCATGGAGTAGGGTACCTGGGGTACACTTGGACTACTATACATGAAGTACAAAGTGAATACTGCACATGGAGCAAATCTGAGACACTGTACGTAGAGTACACGTGAAATACTGTACATGGAGCTGGTGGAAATTTTATGGGATGATCGATACTGGCGTCGCTTGTCTGACATTATCAACTAAAAATAATTTGATTTAACTGGTTAGCAACTGAACTGAAACAGTTAATATGATGGGCTGAAAATTCCTACATGGACTTAATGCTGGTTGTATAGAGGCTAAAAGTATGATTAAACGGAGTTCTATCAATGTTCAGTATAAAGACATGATTGATAAAAACCAGAACATGATTTATCATGAAATAGGATGATACTGTAATCCTTCTGTATTTTAGGGTGAAAACACTATCACCTTGCTGAAAACATAATCCTCATAAGGAGACATGAACTTGTTGATCCCTATAATCGTTCGACTCAATGGTTAGGAACCATATATCTAGGTTTGATCATCGTTCATATGATAACATAGCGGAAAAGAACAATGATCATGAACAAGGTGTTTAGGCACAAAAGAACACGAATTAAAACAATTGGGATGTTCATTATATTAATAACAAACATCCACTAGACGTGTATACATTGAATCCCACGTCTAGTGCGACACACACTTTAGGTTTACATTGTGAATGAATTGAATTATAAATAAACCTAATACCCTTGGTTCCTTTTATAGTGTAAGGATTAGGGTTTACAAGAGATAAGAATGAATAAACAAGTAAATCTTCTATTTAAATAAACTTATGCAGAATATCTTTTGCATGTTTATCTAAATAGAAGCTTCCATTAGCTTCTTTTGTCTACGTTTTGTCAATGCTTGAATTGCATGTGACAATGCTTGGATTGCTCTTGACAATGCTTGATTCCATCAACGCCTAAATAACTCTTGTCAACGCCGGGAATGCTCTTGTCAACGCCTAGACAAATACTTCACGTTTTCTTCATTTTTGAGTTTCTGCCACATCAACTTTTTGACCCAACAGAACTTAGTCAGCATGAAAACAACATTCTCTTGAAAGTATAAACTTGACTGATACAAATAACATAGGAGAATAATCAACTGAGGTTTATCATCAACTGATGTGGATAGCTATGGTTCAATCCTCAGAATCCAAAGAAGAAAACATGAGACTAAGTATGGGCTATTCTGGTTCGATCCATACTGGTCAAAATTTTCTAAGAACTGTCATGTATAGAAATTTATAATCTGGTATTAAATATGGATGTCTGTATTCCAATCCATACTTGTCAAAATTTATAGAATGTCATGATATGACAAATGTGAACAACTATGGATCGGTTCACAAAACAACATTTTACTGAAAATCATGAAATTTGATCTGAACATTTGTGAACGTATATGGGCTGGTTCACCACGTAATATTGGACTGAAAACATGAATCTGACATGAGTAAGGATAAGCGCCCATGATCAGTTCATCTATGCAAAAATCCGAACGGGCAAGGGTGAACGCCTATGGTCAGTTCACCAAAATGATAACTCGCTAAAAAGCACATGCGACTAAATATGGTCAGTTATGTATCAACCTTTTACTTAGTCAAAACTTTAAGAAAATTTGACTAATAAATGAATAAAACTGACTGACTAATCCATGAGAACCATGAAAGATAACAACGCCAAAATCTGGGAAGTTCCTTGTGACTACCCACTAGTCACAGGTCAAGTTTTAGAGCCTACAGGTCGAACCTATAGCTCTGATACCATAATTGTAACACCCCACTTGGATAAGTGGACCGTTACGTGTATTTATGGCGTGTCATCAAAGCATAAAGTAAATGTCCTAAAACATTAACTGACCATAAAGGAAATACCGGAATCAAACATCGGCAATCCAAACATAAGCCCAAAACATGAAAAATAAAATACTGAATGAAAGGACTAAACAATGTCCAAAAGCAGAATAATGTAAGTGCATAAAATAAGAAGTCTGGATAGCTTCCATCCCAAATGCACGTGCTCTTAGAATCCTAAAAGCGTCCTGGTGTACCTGCCGTTAGAACATGAAAGGAACTACGGCTGAGCATAACGCTCAGTGAACGGATATAAAGCATGATAAGAAATTATTGAATTGAAACAGATGATAAAATACTGAAGCTGTAAGACTGATAAGTAAAGTTACAGCGGAAATCTGTGTATAATCTGTAAAGGCTGATTTATAAATAATAAAGCTGAACTGTTATCTGTCAAATCTGAAAACATGCATTTACTATATTTAAATTGCCAGAGCTTATATAGGTCATGTGCTGTAACAACGTTGCATGAATAACTGGAGGGGTGACCTCGTCATGCTGTAGAGGGGTGACCTCTAAATAACTGTGCTAGGTGGAGGGATCAGCTCCAATGTGAAGGATGTAGAGCACACACCACATTCACCTGCTAAACTATAAACTGTAGCCTAGGATGCATCCATACGCCCCGCTAATAATACTGATAAAATGGCCAAGCTGAGCTGAGTGGGACGATGCAGGATATCACTCTCCTGCATGTGAGTCACGACACCGGTGCCTCTAGTGCCGTGGTTACGGTACCTCCGTAACTAGTACATAAACTAATCATGCTTGTATATAATGCTCAGGCAATTTATTTAATTCTTAACATGATTACTAATAAGTTTAAACATATACTGGGGAAAACATTTAGATGCAGACGGGGAATCCTAATCATGCATAGAAAGGAAGTCCTTACTGAAAGGACGGAAAATCCGTGCCTCGTGTCCATTAATGAAATAAGAATGAAAGCTGAAAGATCGACTCCGATTTCACGGACACTACATAAATAAGGAACGTGAATGAGTTGTCTGATTACTGTTTACTATTATTGGTTTTTTTTATTGTTTCCTGTGTTATCATGTATTTCTTAGTGTTTTCCCGTGTTCTTGATTAATTTAATTCATGTTTCATGCATTATAATACTTGATGTTTTAAAATAAGTAACATTCTAAAAATAGCAGGTTTCTATATATAGAAAATTTTCAAAAATAGAGAACACAATTAGCCCTCGAAAATACTTATGAAGACTAGTGAGCATGCATGCAATACGTTAGTTTCATCACTCCAAAATTAACGAAAAACATGGTTTATTGCAAACTCATTATCTACGTAATAGATTATAAAACAAGCTAAATTCATTAGTTAGTAACCATTTAGATAGACTTAAGTTAGTTATATTAAAATTATATCACTAGTATAGATCATTTCTTTATTATCATCAATTAACACCATCACTTTAAATTAACGGTTTGCATTTTGGTAACCTTCTGTGAGAAAAGACTATCTCTGTCCATGCATTATTTATGCTTCATAATAATACTTATTTCTAATTATGTATGTTCTAATATCAAAAGTATTAATAGATAGATCAATATGATACTTCTAACATATTTCTTACTTGTATCCATCCTTATATTAGTACTGCACATAGATTTCATTTACATCTTTAGGTTTCACGTATGATTCATATTAAGATTAAGAGTCAAATTATACCTCTAAGCCACGAACGAGACAGAAACATGAACACGAGTGGGAACGCCATTTCTAACACGGGCATGAACAAAAGCCGATTCGATCGCGGACACAAATAGAACCCAAAACATGAAAACACACCCCTGAACTGTACCCGAACCCTTACGTCCTTACGATCGTCATTATATAAACTCGAATCATAAGAAAGGCTGATCAAACCGGAACAAAAGTCGAACTCTACCTAGACATGAACTCCAAGATCCGAGGCAATATAATCATCACTTGGATGCAGCTCCGTTTCGATGTATATGTCGATGGCGTGTTTCGATGTATATGTCGATGGCGTGTTTCTGGACTTGCTGTCGTCTTTTGCTTAAATGGTTTAGGGTTTTGTTTTTAAGATTTTCAAAGAAGTATACGGTTTAGATGCTTTTATAGTTACTCTTGCTTAAATCACGCCCAAGGTCACGGGATATTTTATATAGTTATTTATGATGGAGCGAATAACGATTATCTTTGGATGAGACTTGCTGATTTACAAGCAATGGATGCTGTTTATATAGAAGTGATACTATCACAACTATTTATTTATAAATTAAATGGTTTCATTAGCAAAAAGGGTAAGGTCAAATGGGTTCTTAAATTAGTCATCACTCTTTTTGACTAAACATACATAAGTACTATAAATAGATTTATAAAACGTCAAACATAAGGTGCGCATTAATTTTTTTTTTTTTATGATATACCATATGATATTTTTAGGGGTATAAAATTTATCATGTTTTTTTAAATATAATTTTGTGTTATATCTTGTCATGTCATATTTAGGATACTTATATACTTGTCCATTAACTAATTATAAAGTTTTAAATAATCCGTGCTTTCATGTATTTTATGCGGGTTTTACAACTCTTCCCCTCTAAAAAGAATAATTCGTCCTCGAATTAAAGATACGACTATACTGGGTTTTACAATTCTTCCCCTCTAAAAAGGAGAAATTCGTCCTCGAATTAAAGGTAATAAGCTGATGAAGTTATAAGAATTGAAAGAACGCGTAAACTGAAAAGACAAATAAGCTGAAGGATAATTTGTCTTCTAATTAAGACATAATGCTGCTGATAGGTATAAACCTGACTTGACTGAAATGATCATGTAACGTGACATGGTTGAAGAGAACATAGAACATGACATGACTCAAAGAACATAACTGAATTTATTGAAGAAATAATGAGAGGTCCAGATGGAATCCTTCGTTTCGAGTGGCCTCCCGCTCGAAACGATTCCTTCAAAGGTCTAACATAATAAATAAAATCTTGGTCCTTATGACCCTGTCCTGATGCTGCTAAATAGCTTCTGGTTCCATATTTAAGATGGATTTTCTGAATCTGATAGACTGAATAACTATAGCATGTATGATACATGAATCGATACGTGTAAATATTCTGAAAAGATAACATTTATAACTCTGAGCAAGCAGCTGAAATATATAGGGATGAACTATGTGAACAATTGTGAACGTGCTACGTGAGCAATTGTGAACGTGGTTCACGATTATATGAGGAATGATGGGCATGGAATATATTGTGCTGATGTTACATGAATATATACTGTAAACGTGATGCTAGGACATATCATGAACGTATGCTGACTGAGGAATGAATGCCAAACGCTACGGCCTGAGATGTGAAACGTCTGCCTGGTTATGGAATAGTTGTGCTAAACTTGAGTCTGGTCTCTCAAGCTTTCTGTAACCGTATTCGGTAATAGACTGAGAAACGTGTATCGTGAAATGGCACACGAACTTGATCGTGAACAATGTTATGAACACAAACGTGAGCTTAAATCAAGAGATAGCATAAAGATGAACTGAAACAGCATCATACTGCGAATGAGACGTAAACGTGAAAGTGAAAATAACCGCGAACTTAAAGTGGGCGTAAACATACACTTGATCGTGAACATGAATTCTGTCTGATATGATGGTCAGTGGAATGCCTTGAATTCGTACGATTTACTGCTTAATTTCAAAATTTTCTGCAGATCTGCTACTGCATGATCCCTTCGGATAAAAGAAACGCGCAGGCTGATTACATGGTTGACGATAACTTAGATAATATCATACTTTCTCTGAGCCTGTGGTAGCTGATAACAATTTTATGGAATTTTGTCTCATTTCTGTTTAGAAATTTCCAAGGGTTGTAGTAACTCACTCACATGCAGGTGTTCTATCTTGAACCTGTAGTAGGTCAGGCATCTAGATATATGAACATAGCTGCATTAATGTGTGATGCGGATTCTATCAAAGTTTTGTCTGGGTTTATGGAACATTCTGATGGAAATCTGGTTGAATAGTCGTAAAACATTTTAGTGAGAATTGTCGGCAATTTCTGCGGTAGTAGTCAATTGAGTTCTAGGAAATTTTGTACTTCGTTCACAGTCGTCGGTCGGGACCATCAGGTGATGGCCTTCACCTTCGCAGCACTGTTTGAAATTTCTTTCTACTAAGGTAGAATGGCTCAGAAATGCCACTTTGTTCAATGGAATCTATATCTGGAAAGTTGTATATAAAATTTCCTCCTATCGAAGATTCTGTACAACTGTGAGAAGATGATTCTCGTGTTCTTATCTAGAATTTAGCAGATCAGAATGTAATCAATGAATATACTGACGATTTTGTCTGAGAAATCAAGAAAAAATTTATTCACAAATTTTCATACTATAGCTGGAGCATTAGGCAGCTCAGAAGTATGAATCAAACTTTGGAAAGACCATAACGTGTGCAAAAGCAGTCTTGGAAACATCATGTTATTTCTCTCACCTCTCATGGTAGCATGATCGGAAATTCTTCTGAAAATGTTTAAGACCACGCAGCAGATCAAATAAGATTTCTATGCGTGGAATGCAAGATCGATTAAGAATGGTGATCTGGTAGACATAAACGGTGCACTTCCTGGTGATGCGCCAGGGCGAGTAAAGCCTCGTTCCGGTAATTCTTGTAGCAGATGCTACAATTTTTTTGACTTAGCTGAAGCCCTGTAATAAAGAGTTTTGAAAATAGAATCTGTTCTTGAGACAAGCTCGATGTAGAATTCTGTTTCGTGGTTAGAAAGGAATTTCAAAAAAAAAACTTTCTGAGATTATGTCTAGGAACTCTGGAGTAATCTGTGGTCATGAGTTTAAGGAGTTTCAGAAGTGAATTTATAATTGGTGGCTAGACTGTCTTCGTAGCTATGGACTTCTAAGTCACGCGCTTGTAAGGCAAAAATAATTTGTACTGATTTTTCTGGCAAAATATAATGAATATATATGGGATTTAGTAAGACGGATCTCGTCGTTAACTGAAAGGAGAACTTAATAAATATGGTGATACTGTTGAGTCCTTTCTGGGTGAGAGGCAGATAACTACTTGGTTTGAGATAAAGCTGACATAGGAATACGTGAGTAAACATGGCGACTTTTCACTAAATGTGTTCGTCTGTAACCTCACATAATGATTACCGTGTGCTTAATCTGAATAATAATCTAGTGTGGTGACTGAATTTTAATGATCTGATTCATGCGTGGCATAATAGAACGGGTATACCCCTTTCTGAAGGGTACCCTGAATTTCAGAGGGCCTGGTTTAGAAACGTACTGGAGTTATGAGTTCTGGCTCGTATTTTGAGAAAAGATTCGTACAACGTGTACCACGACTCGTGTCCTGATATGTGTCTTCCGAAAAGATACCTGAGACTTATGTCCTGACTGATGTCTTGACATGTCTTTTAGTTGATGAATTTGGACAAGGCTGAAAATTTTTGGTAACTGCTAGGATTGGCAGACCGGTTAGACTGCTGACCTCTGTATTTCTGGTCACGTCCGTGCCGGAGTTCCGACGGTGTAGATGCTTTTATAGTTACTCTTGCTTAAATCACGCCCAAGGTCACGGGATATTTTATATAGTTATTTATGATGGAGCGAATAACGATTATCTTTGGATGAGACTTGCTGATTTACAAGCAATGGATGCTGTTTATATAGAAGTGATACTATCACAACTATTTATTTATAAATTAAATGGTTTCATTAGCAAAAAGGGTAAGGTCAAATGGTTTCTTAAATTAGTCATCAATCTTATTGACTAAACATACATATGTACAATAAATAGATTTATAAAACGTCAAACATAAGGTGCGCATTAATTTTTTTTTCTTTTTTTTATGATATATCATATGATATTTTTAGGGGTATAAAATTTATCATGTTTTTTTAAATATAATTTTGTGTTATATCTTGTCATGTCATATTTAGGATACTTATATACTTGTCCATTAACTAATTATAAAGTTTTAAATAATCCGTGCTTTCATGTATTTTATGCGGGTTTTACAGTCATTTCGACCAGCACACCACACCCTTATTCCGATCGTGTGATCGGAAAAGGGTTTAGGTTTTTCCGATTGTAGCTTATTTTGGCAATATTCCGATCTGGGACTTTATTTAAGCATTCCGATTAAGACTAGTTTTGATATATTCCGATTGTGAATTAATCCCCATATTCCGATTGGCTAGTTTTCAATTATTCCGATTGCACCAATTTAGTCCCTTTACACACGCAACAATTTAGTCCCTTATTCCGATCAGTGGTACTCCTATACATTCCGATCATAAGATCGGAATATATTCCGATCTAGGTCTTTTAGTGATATTCCGATTTGGCATAAATTGTTTGTTTAATTTCTTGTTTTTGCAAAGTTTTCAAGTGTTAGTTTTATTAATTATTCAAGTATTTTTCTAATCTTATCTTTAAGTTTTCAAGCATTTATTTTTAAACTCGTCTTTTTAGTTTAATCTTTTAAAGCTTTAATTTTATTCTTCGACACTTACTTAATTGTTATTAGTTTAAATTAGATAAACAAACCAACACCTTTTTATTAACCAAGAACAAATCATTCCACTTTGAACCGTGATCAATTCGAGGAGATTCTTAGAATAATATTGAACCCCATAGCAAATCTTTTACATCAAATGGCGCCGCTGCCGGCTCTTCTCGTTAAGATCAACAGTTTTTTGTGAGAACTTGGATTTTGGGATCCGTTCCCCGTGAACGTTACTTTTTCATAAAAAATTTCAAAAACACAAAAAATATAAAATTTTCAAAAATCCTAAAAATTAAAAAACATAAAAACCAAAAATATTTTTGCTTTGTTTTTGCCTTGTTAGTTCTTTTGCAGGTGCATGCGTACACGATCAACGTCTTATCAAGAGCCCGAGCCTCTCGAAGACTTAGACATGACCGATGTACAAAACAACAACAATAACCCACCTCTCAACAATAATAACAACAACAATAACAATCCTCCTCTTAACAACAATGAGCCTCTACCGGATAATCGCCCGATGATTGAACTTCTGCAAGCACATGTAGATGGTAACGATGATCCAATTGTCATACCCGCGATTGCAGCCAACAACTTTGAGCTCAAATCCGGCTTTATCCAGATGGTCTCTACTCAACCATTCTTGGGGCGTACCATTGATGATCCACATGACCACATCAAAAGATTCCTGAAACTCACGAATACGGTCAAATTCAATGGTGTTCCACAAGAGGTAATCCGTTTACAACTTTTTCCCTTTTCTTTAGAGGGACAAGCCCGGCATTGGCTTCCTAAGGAACCGCCACAAAGTATTCTGACGTGGACGGATTTGGAGACCAAATTTATCAACTACTTTTTCCCACCCTCTCGTACTACCGCTTTGGGGAATGAAATTATCAATTTTGAACAAAAGTACGATGAGTCTTTTAGTGAATCTTGGGATCGTTTCAAAGATCTTTTAAGAAAATGCCCACAACATGGTTTTACCAAAGTGCACCAAATTAATACTTTTTATAATGGTTTAAGCATGAATGACCAAGATTCACTAAACAGTGCCTCAGGGGGTAATATTTTGGCTAAGACTTCCAATGCCGCTTGGGATATCATTGAGAATAAGTCTCGTGTGCAAACCAAGAGTGTGCGGACCAATGTCGCTAGTGCTAGTACTAGTGACCACGACAAGCGATTTGACAAAATTACTACGCTTCTTGAATCGCTAGTTACCCACACCGCCAACAACACCAACAGCATCAATGCTAAAAACGCTCAAGACGCTCAAGTCAATGCTGTTAGCCAACCATGTGAGATATGCGGGGGTCCTCAATCTTACACCACTTGTACCGCCACCCAAGACTACCCTTCTGAGAATGTGAATGCAGCATACGATACCTATCCTCAACCCGCTTATCAAGCTCGTCCTCAAGGTGACCGCAACTTGCTTAGCTACCGTTCCAACAACTTTCTTTTCCCGCCTGGTTTTACTCCTAACAACCCAAACCAACAACAAAACCTCAACCGCCCTCCTCAACAACAACAACCTCGTGGACCATACATATCATCTCACAGACAACCACATCCACCACAACGAAACAACCAAGTTTACCAGCAACCTGCTTATCAACCACCCGCATACAATGCTCCTCTCAACCAACCCACCGCATTACACCAAGACATTGGAACCTACATGAGGACTAACGATGTGATCGTGTACAATCTCCAACAGGAAGTGCGCAACTTGAAAGCAGACCTGGTGAAACAAGGGAACGATCTGAGAGCTTATATGAGAAACACTTTGGATAGTCAGACGAATGACTTAAAGAACATGATGGCTAGTTTCTTCCAAGGTAATCAACCCTCTTCTTCGGGTACTCTTCCGAGTAACACCGTTGTGAATCCAAGAGGGGAGATGAAAGCAATCACCACTCGAAGTGGCAAAGGTACCAAGGAACCCGAGCTTCCTATACCTCCACCGGTGCTTGTGAATAAGGAGAACGAATCCCCTGCTCCTATTCCTCCTCCTTCTACTTCCCCAATTTCTCCGCCTCTTACTTCTACCCCTCCTCTACCCAAGGATGTGAGTGATCCTTCGATCCCAAAGCCTTCCTCTTCTTCCGATATACCTTATCCCTCAAGGTTGAGGAAAGAGAAGCTCAAAAGCAAGGATGATATTCAAGTTTCAAACTTTCTAAAAATGTTTAAACAATTGAATTTTAACATCTCCTTCGCTGAGGCTCTCGCTCACATGCCTAAGTACGCAAAAATGTTCAAAGATCTTCTTAGCGACAAGGAGGAGCTTCTTGATATTGCTAACACCCAACTTAATGATAATTGCTCTGCAGTCCTCTTAAGGAAATTGCCAACCAAGCTTGGTGATCCGGGTCGTTTCTTAATCCCTTGTAACTTCCCGGGAGTAGAGAATTACATGGCCCTAGCCGATCTAGGTGCCAGTATTAATTTAATGACTCTAAGCGTTTGGAAGCAATTATCTCTCCCTGAGCTAGTCCCCACCAAAATGACTTTGGAATTAGCTAACGGTACGGTTGCTTATCCAGTGGGGATAGCCGAAGACGTCTTTATAGGAGTCGAAAAATTCACTTTTCCTACCGATTTCGTTGTCGTTGACTACGACATGGACCCTCGTGTGCCATTAATTGTTGGTCGTCCATTCCTGAGGACCGGTCGCACTCTCATCGATGTTGAAGCCGGTGAGCTTATCATGAGAGTGGGTGACGATAAAATCGTTTTCAACATGGGAAAGTTGTCTAAACAGCCTTATTCTAACGAGAGTGTTAATTGTATTGACGTTCTTGATGAGGCTTGTGAAGAACACTTCAAAGATGCTTGCAAAAGTATTCCTACCTCTCTTCCCAATGTTGAGACCGTTTCCTCTATCGATTCAGCACTATCTCTATTTGGAGAAAGTGATTTCCTTTGGAAAGATTTGGAAGCCACCATGGGAGATGTGAACTTAGCTAATGACGATTCTACCACCAATTGGGATGAAGATCTCCGCCTCATTGAGAACCTTTTTAAAGAAGGAAATCTTTCTCCACCATCTCCCACGGTTATTGCTATCGATGCTCCGACTTTGAAAACGCCTCCCATCGAAAATCCTCCGGATTTAGAACTTAAGGAGTTGCCGCCCCATCTCGAGTACGTGTTCCTTGAAGAAAACAAGAAGTCGCCCATCATTATTACGAAAGACTTGAAAGAAGAAGAGAAATCTCGCCTCATCGCCGTGTTTAAAGATCATAAGAAGGCAATTGCTTGGAAAATTTCCGATATCCTCGGAATTGATCCGAATTTTTGTACTCACAAGATTCTCATGGAAGATGACTTTAAACCCGCAATCCAGAGCCAAAGAAGGGTTAATCCTCGTATTCATGACGTCATCAAACAAGAGGTTATCAAACTTCTAGATGCCGGCTTGATTTACCCTATTTCGGATTCGCCGTGGGTAAGTCCCGTCCATTGTGTACCCAAGAAGGGCGGAATAACCGTTGTTTCCAATGAACACAACGAGTTGATTCCCACTCGTCTCGTTACTGGGTGGAGAGTTTGTATTGATTATCGCAAGCTCAATGATGCCACGAGAAAAGATCACTTTCCTCTTCCTTTCATGGATCAAATGCTCGAGCGTCTTGCGGGTAATGATTATTACTGCTTTTTAGACGGTTTCTCCGGGTATTTTCAAATTCCTATCGATCCCAAGGACCAAGAAAAGACCACATTCACTTGTCCCTATGGAACATTTGCTTACAAACGCATGCCTTTTGGTTTATGTAATGCTCCTGGGACGTTCCAAAGGTGTATGATGGCTATCTTCCATGACATGGTTGAAGAAACTATGGAAGTATTCATGGATGATTTCTCGGTTTATGGCGATTCATTCTCTGCTTGCCTTGCCAATTTAGAACGTATGCTTAAGCGGTGTGAAGACACTCGCCTGGTTCTTAATTGGGAAATATGCCATTTTATGGTAAAAGAGGGCATCGTGCTAGGACACAAGATCTCTAAAGCCGGTCTTGAAGTGGACCGTGCTAAAGTCGATGTTATCGCTAAGTTGCCTCCACCTTCAACCGTGAAGGGTGTGAGAAGTTTTCTCGGTCATGCGGGCTTCTACCGTCGATTCATCAAAGATTTTTCTCATATCGCTCGCCCGATGACCCACCTCTTGGAAAAAGACACTCCTTTTATCTTTTCCAAAGAGTGTATTGAAGCCTTCAACTTGCTTAAGGATAAGCTTACTAAGGCACCGGTCTTGGTTACCCCTAATTGGGAGCTGCCTTTCGAGTTGATGTGCGATGCTAGTGACTTTGCTATTGGCGCGGTTCTGGGCCAAAGAGTGAACAAACACTTCCAACCAATCCATTACGCTAGCAAGACAATGACTGGGGCTCAATTGCATTACACGACAACCGAAAAAAGAGCTTTTAGCTGTTGTCTATGCCTTTGAAAAGTTTTGCCCCTATCTTGTCCTTTCCACCACAATCGTTTACACCGATCATTCCGTGTTGAAGTACTTGTTGACTAAGCAAGATTCCAAACCAAGACTTTTTCGCTGGGTTTTGCTACTCCAAGAATTTAAAATCGAAATTCGCGATAAAAAAGGAGCTGAAAACCTAGCCGCGGATCATCTCAGTAGACTTGAGGATCCTTACCAAGGGGATCATCCGAACAAAGAAATCAATGATTCTTTTCCCTTGGAGACCTTAATGTCTATTAACTCGACTGCTGATGAAACCCCGTGGTTTGCAGACATTGCAAACTACTTGGCGGGTGGAATTCTCGTTGACGGGTTAACATCCCAGAAAAAGAAGAAGTTCTTTAACGACATTAAGACTTACTTTTGGGATGACCCGTATCTTTTTAAACAATGTGCCGACTTGATTATTCGCCGATGTGTTGATGGACCGGCAACTTTAGAAATCCTTGATGCTTGCCACAAAGGACCCACCGATGGTCACTTTGGTCCCAACTACACCGCCAAAAAAGTGTTTGACTCGGGATTTTATTGGCCCACCATCTATCGTGATGCTCATGAGATGGTTAAAAGTTGTGATGCTTGCCAAAAACAAGGCAAGATCACACATAAAGACGAGATGCCTCAGAATTTCATACAAGAATTTTGATGTTTGGGGTATCGACTTTATGGGGCCATTCCCTTCCTCTAAAGGAAACAAATACATCCTTGTAGCCATTGACTACGTTTCAAAGTGGGTTGAAGCCAAAGCTTTACCTACTAATGACACAAGGGTGGTTTGTAACTTTTTGAAGTCGCTATTCGCTAGATTCGGTGTACCTCGTGCCATTATTAGTGATCGCGGGACTCATTTTTGCAATGACCAATTCGCAAGAGTCATGGCTAAGTATGGTGTCAATCATCGTCTTTCCACCGCTTACCAACCACAAACTAATGGCCAGGCTGAAATATCCAACCGAGGATTAAAGCGTATTCTTGAAAGAACCGTGGGAGAGCATCGTGCCTCATGGGCTGATAAACTTGATGATGCTTTGTGGGCTTTTTGTACCGCATACAAGACTCCGATTGGTTGTACACCATATCATCTCGTATACGGGAAATCATGCCACCTCCCCATTGAGTTGGAGCACAAGGCTTACTGGGCCTTGAAGTGGGCTAATTTTGATATCAACAAAGCCGGTGACCTACGCAAGATCCAACTCAATGAGCTGAATGAACTCCGAAATGAGGCTTATGAAAATTCTTCGATCTATATGGAGAAGACTATGCTCATTCACGACTCTAAGATTAAAAACCGAGAGTTCCAAGTTGGAGACAAAGTTTTACTCTTTAACTCTCGGTTGAAAATCTTTTCGGGCAAGCTGAAATCTCGTTGGTCCGGCCCATTCACCATTGCCCAAATTTTTCCATATGGTACTCTCGAGCTCGCTCAACCTAATGGACCGAATTTTAAGGTGAATGGCCAACGAGTGAAGTTGTACTTTGGTGAGGACATCTCTCAAGAGATGATTCCATCCCTCACCATGTTCCCCATGAACTAAGTTCCTCGGGAGGCAGCCCAAGTTTCTATCCTTTTCTGTTTTAACCTCCTAAGTGTAGGGGGACCTATATAGGTGTTTGTGTTTGTGTGGTGATGTGATTACAGGGATAAGTTCACTCTTGGAATATCTGAAGAACCGTGCTCCCGTATTATCTGAAATCCGGTTCTATCTCTCAACTATCGTGATTCAATTTTCTTCATACTCACATTTGAAATTGATCACGTTAGTCGTCTCTTCCTTAACTTGATTTAACCAACGTGCACAATGTCATAAGTGTAGGGGAGATTTTTCCCACATGCTTAAACATTGAGGACAATGTTTATCTTAAGTGTAGGGGGGACTTCTATCGAAGTTTTAAGTGGACTTTTCCATGAAAATGCCTTCATTTAACCGGAAAATCATATTTTTCAACATTTTTCAAATTTTTATTAACTTTGGCCATTTAGTCGTAATTTTTTAATTTTTATCGTTGCTTTCATATGTATATATCCCGCAATAAAGTCAAAAATATTAATAAAGTGGTGTAGCTAATTTAGAAGTCTTTGACATATTAGGCCCGTTGCGATTATTTTGACTCAACCCGAATAGACTTATCCAAGTTTATTCTAGCTAGTATCCTTAACCATGTAGACCTTAATTGGTTTATTAGGCTAAGTATCCAAGAGTCTCATTACTTGAGATTTTAAATTGTGGAGGACGAGAAATGATAGAGTCAATTATAAGTCGGTATTCTTGCACAAGCTCACTTGGTGTAATTATTTGCCTCTTCTCCCATCACTTGCTAATAATTTATCTGCAATAAGTAAGGTCGTACGATTTGAAAAGTTACTTAGCTTCTAGCCCAAGATCGTTTAAAAGTTGCTCGGTAATGATAAGAGTTCATAGCCAAGGCATAACTTATGAAGCGGGGCGCGAAGATTGGCGAGTCCGAAAAGGCCCTAACAAGGCATGAGGATTCAATCTTATTGCTAAAGATCCAAGGTGATGTGAAAAGCATTATTCCAAAAATCAATATTAAGGATCAAGACTCACGACGAAAAGCAATCAACTCCCATAAAGATCATGGAGAAGTCTATCTGAAAAGTCCCTAACAAGGTATGAGGATAAATAGATCCAAGTCCGAAAAGGAGGCGGATCGTTGTATCTCAAAATCCTAATTAGAGATTGAAGAAATAATCATGAAGTCGTGGTCAACAAAGTTGGAGTACCCCTAAAAAGTCTCCAAGTGAAGAAACTCTATAACGAAGAGAAGACCATTATCTCAAGAACGTCTCTCGAAGATATGAAGTATGAAGTACATGCCAAATATCGGCCCGAGAAAGGTCTCAAATCGTGAACCGAGTTATGCCAAGATATGAACTTTTTGATATCCCGAGAAGCAGTTTTAAGAGATTTTGTCCTTTAGCTAACTATTGATCAAATCGTCTACTTTGCTTTCAGCCTAAATAAACTATCGAAATAAGTCCAAAAATGCATCTTCATGATCATTCTAAGACAAAAGTAAAATATAAGAGATACACCAAGGAATAAGGGATTTCAAGCATATAATTAAGCCATGTGTGTAAGTGTTTGATTTGCTAACTTATAATAACAATGATCTCGTTTTTAAGCTTAGTTTGGGGAAAGTGAAACTTGAGGGTGATAAATCTTCGCAGCACCGAAGCCCTAATGTAAGTCTTAGATCTTTTTGCAAGTTATTTCCATATAGCTATTTTCAAGTGAAAATGGCTTTCTATCCTTGTGTTTCTTTAAAGTTTTAATTTCTCTTAGTACTTTAATTTTTGTTCAAGTAGCATGTTAATAAGGCCAAGGTTGATTGATTATGCGAAAAGTGTAAATTTGCTTTATCAGTAAGCATTGCATGAGGGCATGGCAATGGTTAAGTGTAGGGGATTTGATAGGTGTGAAAACACCCATCCTTTTACCACTTATTTCTGGCTAAAACAAGACCAAAACACGTATTTAATATCATTTGTTTGGAATTATGCGTGGTTTTTGTGTTTATTGTGTTTTCAGAGTCAACCGGGAGAATATTGAAGAAAACATGGGATTGCACGGGTTTTATCGAGGAAAAAGACTCAAGACGAAGTCTATTGTCCAAGAGATGCAAAAGATTTGAAGTCATTGTGCCTATTTGAAGATTTATCGAAGAATAGAGCCAAAGATGGAAGATTCATATATGTCGAAGAACTCGAGTCTATTAAACAAAAGATTATAAGACGAGTTGGAATTATTCACCGACACTTCTCAAAATCCAAAGTCGGAAACGTTTATTTAAAGAAACGTGAAGACTAAAGAAGAAAGAAGAAAAGAAGCCAAAACCAAAGCCCATTCAAAAGCCCACCATCACACGCCTATAAATAGGACTTTACTTCACAAAATTTGGAGCTAGTTAGTCTTAGTGGTTGTTTTTAGTTTTTCATTCTCTCTAGTTTTAGAGAGAGAAAGTTCTAAACTTTCTCTCACTAGTTTTCATCTTTCTTTCTTTCAAGATCAAACTTTTGTATTGTTTTTCATTAATCAATTTTAAATTCAAGCTTTTAATCTTTAATCTTATTCTACCTTTCTTGATTTTAGTTAACTTTTGGTACGAATTACTTATGATCCGTGTTGTTCATCAATGTTTTCGTGCTTAAAAAGTAAATCTTTTTATGTTTCCTTAAGTTTCTATACAAATAAGCTTTAAGATCTTTGTGCTTATTGGCTTGTTTGTAAGTTTAGCTTATTTACTTTTTAAAGTTTTCATAAAAAGTTCATCTTTTTATTGTTTGATTTATGAGTTTGCTTATTTGAAGTTTAGATAAGTTGTAATTTGGGCTTATTTGATTTGTTTCATATTAGATTCGTTTTAGTTTTGGAGTTAGCTTATTCTATAAGCTTATCTCCTTGCTTGTATTACGGATCAAAGGGATATCGGAAAGGGTAAAACCCTTTTCCGATTGGGTCATTCCGACCAGCACACCACACCCTTATTCCGATCGTGTGATCGGAAAAGGGTTTAGGTTTTTCCGATTGTAGCTTATTTTGGCAATATTCCGATCTGGGACTTTATTTAAGCATTCCGATTAAGACTAGTTTTGATATATTCCGATTGTGAATTAATCCCCATATTCCGATTGGCTAGTTTTCAATTATTCTGATTGCACCGATTTAGTCCCTTATTCCGATCAGTGGTACTCCTATACATTCCGATCATAAGATGGGAATATATTCCGATCTAGGTCTTTTAGTGATATTCCGATTTGGCATAAATTGTTTGTTTAATTTCTTGTTTTTGCAAAGTTTTCAAGTGTTAGTTTTATTAATTATTCAAGTATTTTTCTAATCTTATCTTTAAGTTTTCAAGAATTTATTTTTAAACTCGTCTTTTTAGTTTAATCTTTTAAAGCTTTAATTTTATTCTTCGACACTTACTTAATTGTTATTAGTTTATATTAGATAAACAAACCAACACCTTTTTATTAACCAAGAACAAGTGATCAATTCGAGGAGATTCCGAGAATAATATTGAACCCCATAGCAAATCTTTTACATCAAATGGCTTATAATATTTTTTTTATGACTCTCTTCTCCTATCTAGTTTCTCTTTATTCTCTAGCTTTTCCTCATGTTTTTCCAAATTCAGGTTACTCAAACCTTTTGACCTACAATAATTGATCAATATGTAAAGTCAGTTAACAACATTAATACACACAACACTCTTCCAGTACAATAATACCAGCAGAAAAAAATACTCACTTCATATAATTCTCCAGCCTATAATACCCAGACTTTGGATCCCAGTAAACACAACTTTTCCATGGGTTCAGCCTAAAGATTCCAAGGCAGCTGACATATCAGGGTCATACAAATCGTATTCAGTTACATCAAAGTCACCATCAAAGTTGGGGATATCGTCCATACGAAGAAGATTGACAAAGTTAAAGTTATTATTAATATCCATACTACGAAACAGTGATGCGAACTCATCATCTGACTCCTCATTTCAGTAGTATTAAAGTTGTGGCAAGTTGTCGTACATAACCATGTTTTTCACAAGTGGCTGGCTAGAATTGTCACTGTGTGGTAACTGAAAAGCAAGAAGGATGGAGGCGTGTACTTGTTCTAGGGTTAGGGTTACCCACTAGCTATTGGGCCTTTAATTACAAAAGTTGGGCTAAAACATTGTCATAACTCGTTTTTATATTTTTATGTGTTTGTAATGATTTATTATTACTAATTACGTGCATAATTATAAAAAAAGTCTAACAATAAATAATTAACGATATGTTAATTGATTTGGTGGACGAATCGGTAACTCGATTACTCAATCAGTTTAACCCGGTGGTCGAATTAGTGACCCGATAACTCGAACGAGTTGACTCGGTGGCCGAATTAGTGATCCGATGACTCAAACGAGTTGACCCGATGGTCGAACGTGTGTGTCGTTGACTCGACCGAGATGACCCGGTGGTCTAACATGCGACCTAGTGACTCAACCAGGTTGAATCGATGATCGATCCGTGACCCAGTGACTCGACCGAGTTGACACGGTAGTCGAACCCGTGATCCGGTGACTATAGGGGTTGAAACATTAGTCTATATCGTGACTCAATAACTTCACCGGGTTAACCTGTTGGCCGAACACGTTACCCGGTAATTTTGTGGTTCAGAAAGTTGTATTCATGCAATTTTTTTGAAAGTACTTTTCAAGACTGTACAACTAATTCCAATTTTTCATGAAAACTTGTTTTCATTGAGTTTGTTGTTTAGTTTTTCTAATGCCATTAGGCAACCCGCAACGGGAGCAAAACGTATCAATCGCCATGAATAGTACCCTTATAATCGTACGTACATGATTAGAACTTTCCTTTAACAACATGTTTACGTTTCACGAATGTTAATTAGAAGAATTACGTACGTGTTACTACACGATAAGTATTAAGTAGGTATTAATACACGATAATTATTACCAACAATAATTATAATCACGACCATGAAAACATGAACGTAAATAATCACGAGCATATTATTATGTAATTACGTAATTATTATTACGATTACGTATAAGTATATATAAGTTAACACGAACGTTTAATTATAACGTCACGTAAATACGAACACGAGAACACGTAAAATATTAGAACACGAAAACTACGGGTTTCTCCTTGGTGGGCCCATGTAGCCGCGGACAAAGAGGAAGGGGGCCCACAAGCCCATTTTTGGTTTAATTAAAAAAAACTAAAACTATAGAGTTTTCATAAAATATTTTTTATAGAAAAAGTTAAAACCCTAGCTTCCTTTGGACCCCTTAGCCGCGGCACCTACACAAGACCAGGGAGGATTCGATTTTGATTTTTGGATCTTTATTAATTGGTTCGTGTTCATGTTATTTTCAATCACACGTCAAGATTTAGTAAGATCGAAATAGGACTCTCTTCCGTTCGTCTTCTTCGTTCACTGGACATAAGGTACGGATTTTCCGTCCTTTCAGTATGGACATTATTTTCTTATTAGGATTCCCCGTAAGCAGCCAACTGTTTTCCCAGTATGTGTTTTATATGTTTTGATTTGCTCTTGTGCTTTAGCTACGAGTGACAACCTGTATAAATGTAATTGTCCACCATCGCCACTATGCCAAATATGAAAATCTCAGGTCGAGACTATTGAGCCTGTGTTTATTGAATGCTCGTAGACGAAATCGGTGTGGTTTAGCTCAAATCATGGTCTTCGTATTGAGAACCTTTCTCGTAATTTCACCTCTCGCATATCATCTCTTATCGACATATTTCCATCGAAGTCACAATCCTTAAAGTTATTGGCCTCAATAACTATCACATCATGGAATATCTGGAAATCACGGAACAAGTTTATTTTTTAGCATAGCTCCTTATGCCCGAGTCAAGAGATTTTAGCCTAAAATGTCATGTAAGGTGAAGTTGATTTCGTTTCTTCATATTCTCCGACTCATCCTTCTTCGTTGCTTTATTCTCACTCCTTCCAAGAGAGTTAACCTAAGTGGGGCCCCCTACTTCAAATGTCGTGAAGGTTAATTACGATGGAGCTTTTAAGCCGAATCATTGGAATTGTCGCCCGCGACTCAGAAAGAGCAATACGTTCCGCTTGTAACCTTGGTTTGACACATGGTTGGGTCGGTGCCATTATATAATCAGATTCAACAGACGCTATAACGTTTTCTTCATCAGAGTTCGAGCTTCCATGGGATTTGGGTGTAATAGTAGTTGATATAAGAGATTGGGCATCCAGACTAAATTTGAAGTTCTGTTGGGTTCGCTACACATGTAATCGTGTTGCACATCATATTGCGACCATTGCTCAAAATTATGTTTGTAGATGTTTTTTTGGGGTGTAAACTTTCCTGCTAAACTTACTTTTTTGATGACGAGTGATTTAGAATAAAATTTGAACTTCGTTATTGTGATTTGATGTAAATTACATATATTAAATTAATAAATAAAAACTAATTATAAATAAAAATATTATTAGAAAAATAATAAAAATAATGTTATATAAAGAAATTATTTAAAATAGTAATATTAAAAAGTAGTAATTAAATAATTATTAATAAAAAAATAAAAAATAACTAATTAAATAATTATCATTAAAATATTACTATTAATAAAAAAGATAATTTATTTTATTAATATATTAATATAGTAATTATTAAAAAGTAATTAGTATAAAAAATATTTAATATTGTTTTTATAGTTATAAAATAATAATTATTAAAAAATAATAAAAAATACGAGTTGCCTGTAAAACATTATAGTACAAATACCTTACACAACATGGACACATGTGAACAACCGAACCTATTCTTCTAAGTTGTCAAGTTGCCTTAACCCTTTTGCTAAAAAATACTTTATTTTGGACCAGTTGTAAACTACTCCTTGGTGGTCTGTTTTTGCAAATTTTTATATGACGTATTCACCCTCACATACCATCGACGAAATTGAAACTTTTTTTAAAGCTAATTCAGGAAGACTTAAAAGAAAAAAAGGAATCAAGAATAAATTTTGGTAAATGCGATTTGATGTAAATCATATATTTTTACTTAAAAAAGTTTATATATTTAATGATAAAAAAGATATATAAATATTTTGAAGAAAAGACATGCATGTTGATGGATGAGGGTATAGAAACGAAAAGAAAGAAAGAAAGCGTGTAAGTTAAGTAACAATAGTCGGTTTTTACTTGCCTATATATTAAGTCTCCGACGATTCACACAACTTACACATCGATCACAGTATCTTGTTGTTCTTCTTCTTCTAGTCGACCATCTTTGCTAACAATGGCGGAAGTTAGTTTTGACAATATCAGACATCAGAGGGTGAGTATTCAATTCTCTCCTCATGTATTACTTTTATTCTTTTTGTTTCAGTTGTTGATTGTTGAATGCATGTTGTTAATTAGGGCTTAATTGTTTTTTTTAATCAATCGGTTGTTAATTATATAATACAAGAAGTTTTGTGAGCTTATTACGGCGACCAACAGTTTCTAGGATCTTCACTACCTAGTATGCTGATAAATTTGAGTAGGGTTGATAGTGTGCGACTCTTTTAGCTAGTGACGTATATATGAAACATTAGTATTCAATATTATTTAAAATAGTTATAAGATGATGATGTTTAGACTGTTAAACCATCCTACAATTAGATGTACTTTCAAAAACCATCCTACTTTAAGAATTGATTCGCTACCTTCCATGGCATATTACTCACTCATGGACTTCACCTATATATATATAACAATGGTGGAGTCGATAGCATCTATCTAGCTATTCCTAGTCCTTTCGTTAATCGAACCCGCTCCTTTCCTTTGCTTCATTACTAGTCTAGTATTTGTTAATCTTTGGTGTGCTCTTGATTGTTCCTTTATACACTTGCGCGCATTTGTACACCATAGCCAGATGCTAGCTGGCCCCCTTTGATATTAGTACTACTACTAGTCTTTAATTACTTGGCCGACTTGCATAACAACTTTATAATCCAACAGTTACCTTCCATGCATATTACTCACTCATGGACTTCACCTTTATAACAGTGATAGAGTCGATAGCATCTATTCTTCTCAAGTTTAGGTGCATTAATTAATTCACCTTCTGTTTTCTCATATGTTATGATGCAAATATATCCGTTACAACTATATTCCTTCTCAATTAGCTAGCTTCCGGTTTTAGTAATGTTCTTCATTCTAGACTTGAGCTTCGATTCTGTTTCTCGTTTACCTTTTTATCACATGCTCTTAACCGGGTGGTAGCATCATTAGTTACCGACTCTTAAATTAACTTTCCGACTCACATTAAGGACATATATATATATATATATATATATATATATATATATATATATATATATATATATATATATATATATATATATATATATATATATATATATATATATATATATATATATGGAAATTTCAGGTCACCGGGAAACTGTCACTGGTTCCTGGTTTTGTTATTTGGAGACAAGTTATTTCTGGGCATATAAAAAGAGACACACTGATGCTTTCAGAGTTTCAGAAAGTCACATTCCTCAAGGTTTCTAAAAGCAGCTGGCTCTTAGATATTATCATGCAAAATGATACCTTTTTCCGCTTTGGTGGTTTCATAAACACGGTACTGCTTTCATCACATAATCAAATTTTGTGTCATCACGTTCGGATTCCTACAATTGCCGATACAATTTATCTTGATGATTCCTTGCTTCACATTGGCCATTGCAGGATAAAGATAAGGCGGCAACATTCTTCCGCGACCAGGGCATGCCAGTTGTGGAGGAGGAAATTTCAGTAAGTGGTAGAAACTTTGGTGACTTGGAACTTACAGGTTGGTATCTTTTTTTCTCTTAGAAAAAAATATAAAAATTAAATCGTTTTATATACAAAAACGTTTGTTCTTTAATTTGTTCAGGTAATTGTGATTCGATGATAGTGGAGAACCAAACAGCCCTTTGCTTTAATTTAGATCGAGTGTCGAAAGTAAAGACCACAAGCAAGAACAAGAACGATGTTACCATCGAGTTCCAGACTGATTTCCTGAAGAATTATGAAGAGGTGCTTTCAGTTACCGATTCTAATGCTTTCTGCTTTTTTCTTTTTTCTTCTCTCTATATATTATCCAGCAGAAAGGTACACTATTGTAATAAACGGTTAATTTATTTGTTAATACAGAAAGATAGTCTGCTTGAGATGTCATTTCACATCCCTGACACCAATCTCGCTTTTGGAGGTAAAGAATCTATTAATCCTGCACAGGTATGCTTTCGAATTTGCTAAAGAACACTGTTATGTTCTACCGTCTGTCTCTATCTTTATCTGTGTCTAATATGTTAAATAATTGACAGGCTTTTAAAAACTTACTCGAATCGAAGCAAGGGATAGTCTATTCAAATGATGAGGCTGATGCGATGGATCCTTAGTGCAAATCAGTGAGAGCAGTTCAAGAAAGAAAAGGCACAATGTCTGCAACTATTTATGAGCTATATACATTACATAAGAAATTTGAGGGTTCTTGAGTCGGTTAGAGTAACTATTTAAATTTCATAGTGTTGTTGGAGTATATGTCGATGATGTACGAGGAGGAGGGGTTGATTCACTCAAATGTACGACTCTTTCGGTTTATTATCTTAACGACAGTACTATTTTGTGTTTCTTTGCTTCGTCTTTCAGCGTTCATGTTTATCAAATTCTTGGACCTAGAATATGTAACATCAGTTATTGAATAATTGCAGCTTCTTTTTCAGAGTTCGTGTTCTATCTACTTGACTAAACTCAATTGCTGATTTTAGGAGGTGTTAGATAGATATACTTTGCGAAATTAGATGATTTGTCAAAAAATGAGTTGTAGTGAATTATTGTTAGAATATGTGGTTAGTTTGGTGTGAATTATTGTTAGAATTATCGTTTACCTTTGGTTCTTGACCCAGAACACAAAGCACAAAACTAACCACATATTCTAACAATAATTCACTACAACTCATTTTTTGACAAATCATCTAATTTCGCAAAGTATATCTATCTAACACCTCCTAAAATCAGCAATTGAGTTTAGTCAAGTAGATAGAACACGAACTCTGAAAAAGAAGCTGCAATTATTCAATAACTGATGTTACATATTCTAGGTCCAAGAATTTGATAAACATGAACGCTGAAAGACGAAGCAAAGAAACACAAAATAGTACTGTCGTTAAGATAATAAACCGAAAGAGTCGTACATTTGAGTGAATCAACCCCTCCTCCTCGTACATCATCGACATATACTCCAACAACACTATGAAATTTAAATAGTTACTCTAACCGACTCAAGAACCCTCAAATTTCTTATGTAATGTATATAGCTCATAAATAGTTGCAGACATTGTGCCTTTTCTTTCTTGAACTGCTCTCACTGATTTGCACTAAGGATCCATCGCATCAGCCTCATCATTTGAATAGACTATCCCTTGCTTCGATTCGAGTAAGTTTTTAAAAGCCTGTCAATTATTTAACATATTAGACACAGATAAAGATAGAGACAGACGGGAGAACATAACAGTGTTCTTTAGCAAATTCGAAAGCATACCTGTGCAGGATTAATAGATTCTTTACCTCCAAAAGCGAGATTGGTGTCAGGGATGTGAAATGACATCTCAAGCAGACTATCTTTCTGTATTAACAAATAAATTAACCGTTTATTACAATAGTGTACCTTTCTGCTGGATAATATATAGAGAGAAGAAAAAAGAAAAAAGCAGAAAGCATTAGAATCGGTAACTGAAAGCACCTCTTCATAATTCTTCAGGAAATCAGTCTGGAACTCGATGGTAACATCGTTCTTGTTCTTGCTTGTGGTCTTTACTTTCGACACTCGATCTAAATTAAAGCAAAGGGCTGTTTGGTTGTCCACTATCATCGAATCACAATTACCTGAACAAATTAAAGAACAAACGTTTTTGTATATAAAACGATTTAATTTTTATATTTTTTTCTAAGAGAAAAAAAGATACCAACCTGTAAGTTCCAAGTCACCAAAGTTTCTACCACTTACTGAAATTTCCTCCTCCACAACTGGCATGCCCTGGTCGCGGAAGAATGTTGCCGCCTTATCTTTATCCTGCAATGGCCAATGTGAAGCAAGGAATCATCAAGATAAATTGTATCGGCAATTGTAGGAATCCAAACGTGATGACACAAAATTTGATTATGTGATGAAAGCAGTACCGTGTTTATGAAACCACCAAAGCGGAAAAAGGTATCATTTTGCATGATAATATCTAAGAGCCAGCTGCTTTTAGAAACCTTGAGGAATGTGACTTTCTGAAACTCTGAAAGCATCAGTGTGTCTCTTTTTATATGCCCAGAAATAACTTGTCTCCAAATAACAAAACCAGGAACCAGTGACAGTTTCCCGGTGACCTGAAATTTCCATATATATATATATATATATATATATATATATATATATATATATATATATATATATATATATATATATATATATATATGTCCTTAATGTGAGTCGGAAAGTTAATTTAAGAGTCGGTAACTAATGATGCTACCACCCGGTTAAGAGCATGTGATAAAAAGGTAAACGAGAAACAGAATCGAAGCTCAAGTCTAGAATGAAGAACATTACTAAAACCGGAAGCTAGCTAATTGAGAAGGAATATAGTTGTAACGGATATATTTGCATCATAACATATGAGAAAACAGAAGGTGAATTAATTAATGCACCTAAACTTGAGAAGAATAGATGCTATCGACTCTATCACTGTTATAAAGGTGAAGTCCATGAGTGAGTAATATGCATGGAAGGTAACTGTTGGATTATAAAGTTGTTATGCAAGTCGGCCAAGTAATTAAAGACTAGTAGTAGTACTAATATCAAAGGGGGCCAGCTAGCATCTGGCTATGGTGTACAAATGCGCGCAAGTGTATAAAGGAACAATCAAGAGCACACCAAAGATTAACAAATACTAGACTAGTAATGAAGCAAAGGAAAGGAGCGGGTTCGATTAACGAAAGGACTAGGAATAGCTAGATAGATGCTATCGACTCCACCATTGTTATATATATATAGGTGAAGTCCATGAGTGAGTAATATGCCATGGAAGGTAGCGAATCAATTCTTAAAGTAGGATGGTTTTTGAAAGTACATCTAATTGTAGGATGGTTTAACAGTCTAAACATCATCATCTTATAACTATTTTAAATAATATTGAATACTAATGTTTCATATATACGTCACTAGCTAAAAGAGTCGCACACTATCAACCCTACTCAAATTTATCAGCATACTAGGTAGTGAAGATCCTAGAAACTGTTGGTCGCCGTAATAAGCTCACAAAACTTCTTGTATTATATAATTAACAACCGATTGATTAAAAAAAACAATTAAGCCCTAATTAACAACATGCATTCAACAATCAACAACTGAAACAAAAAGAATAAAAGTAATACATGAGGAGAGAATTGAATACTCACCCTCTGATGTCTGATATTGTCAAAACTAACTTCCGCCATTGTTAGCAAAGATGGTCGACTAGAAGAAGAAGAACAACAAGATACTGTGATCGATGTGTAAGTTGTGTGAATCGTCGGAGACTTAATATATAGGCAAGTAAAAACCGACTATTGTTACTTAACTTACACGCTTTCTTTCTTTCTTTTCGTTTCTATACCCTCATCCATCAACATGCATGTCTTTTCTTCAAAATATTTATATATCTTTTTTATCATTAAATATATAAACTTTTTTAAGTAAAAATATATGATTTACATCAAATCGCATTTACCAAAATTTATTCTTGATTCCTTTTTTTCTTTTAAGTCTTCCTGAATTAGCTTTAAAAAAAGTTTCAATTTCGTCGATGGTATGTGAGGGTGAATACGTCATATAAAAATTTGCAAAAACAGACCACCAAGGAGTAGTTTACAACTGGTCCAAAATAAAGTATTTTTTAGCAAAAGGGTTAAGGCAACTTGACAACTTAGAAGAATAGGTTCGGTTGTTCACATGTGTCCATGTTGTGTAAGGTATTTGTACTATAATGTTTTACAGGCAACTCGTATTTTTTATTATTTTTTAATAATTATTATTTTATAACTATAAAAACAATATTAAATATTTTTTATACTAATTACTTTTTAATAATTACTATATTAATATATTAATAAAATAAATTATCTTTTTTATTAATAGTAATATTTTAATGATAATTATTTAATTAGTTATTTTTTATTTTTTTATTAATAATTATTTAATTACTACTTTTTAATATTACTATTTTAAATAATTTCTTTATATAACATTATTTTTATTATTTTTCTAATAATATTTTTATTTATAATTAGTTTTTATTTATTAATTTAATATATGTAATTTACATCAAATCACAATAACGAAGTTCAAATTTTATTCTAAATCACTCGTCATCAAAAAAGTAAGTTTAGCAGGAAAGTTTACACCCCAAAAAAACATCTACAAACATAATTTTGAGCAATGGTCGCAATATGATGTGCAACACAATTACACGTGCAGCGAACCCAACAGAACTTCAAATTTAGTCTGGATGCCCAATCTCTTATATCAACTACTATTACACCCAAATCCGATCGAACTCTGATGAAGAAAACGCTATTGTTGAATCTGATTTTATAATGGCACAGACCCAACCATGTGTCAAACCAAGGTTACACGCGGATCGTATTGCTCTTTCTGAGTCTCAGGCGACAATTCCAATGATTCGGCTCAAAAGTTCCATCGTAATTAAGCTTCACGACATTTGAAGTAGGGGGCCCCACTTAGGTTAACTCTCTTGGGGGGAGTGAGTATAAAGCAACGAAGAAGGAAGAGTCAGAGAATATGAAGAAACGAAATCAACTTCACCTTGCATGACATTTTAGGCTAAAATCTCTTGATTCGGGCATAAGGAACTATGCTAAAAAATAAACTTGTTCCGCGATTTCCACATATTCCATGATGTGATAGCTATTGAGGCCAATAACTTTAAGGCTTGTGACTTCGATGTAAATATGTCGATAAGAGCTGATATGCGAGAGGTGAAATTACGAGAAAGGTTCTCAATACGAAAACCATGATTTGAGCTAAACCACACTGATTTCATCCACGGGCATTCAATAAACATAGGCTCAATAGTCTCGACTTGAGATTTGCATATTTGGCATAGTGAGTTAAACCACTTTTTTCTAGAATCTGGATTAGGGAATGATGAGGATGAGGCGACTTCCTTCACCGAGAAGATACGCCATTTCAAAGCTTGGCGGTATCCTGATTTGACTGTATAGTTTCCTTTTGCATCATAGTTCCAAATGATTCTATCATTAGTATGGGTGCGGGAGATCGGAATTTTAGCAATGAAATTAGATCCTTGTCTGACACATGAGCTCTTAACTTTGATATAGGGATGAGCGTGGATCTAGATCCGGTGGAACTGGAACCGGAACCGCTGGAACCGAGAACCAAAATTTTGAGAAATGTAGGAACCAAGAACCAAACCAAATATATTTTTTGGTTCCGGTTCTGGTTCTAGTTCTGGTGCCGGTTCTTTGATTCTACCCGTATAAGAAGTTCTGGTGCCGGTTCTTTGTTTCTACCCATATAAGAACCGATTTTCTAGAAGAAATTTTTTTTAAAGTGAATTAAGTTAACAAAAACTAAAAAAAAATTATTTTAAGTATTTACAACCATTTACGTTAAAAGCAATAATATTTAACAACTAAATCATAAGCTCAAATAAATAAACATTTTATAGTTTCATAGTGCACTGCTATTCTTTTATCCAATTTTCGAATCAAAATTACGAGGCTCAATATTTGCAGAATTTGTATAACTTAAAAAGCAATACAAAATAAATTTTTTAGATTACTAATCATTTTACATTATGTTTACAAAAGTAATCTATTTTGTATGACTAGTCATATTATATAAACCTTCTTGTTATAAACTAAAATAAAAGAATCACA
The DNA here is from genome assembly GCA_025667525.1 of Glebionis coronaria. NCBI lineage: Eukaryota > Viridiplantae > Streptophyta > Magnoliopsida > Asterales > Asteraceae > Glebionis > Glebionis coronaria. The sequence continues at coordinate 55,728 of JANFOE010002087.1, read as the reverse complement.
AATTATTCAAACCTATTCAACTTATCATATAACCAATTATAACATACAAACCAAATTTTATATTGTACAAATGTACTAATTAGTAATTCTGTACTGACAAGACATACATATTTCAGTAATACTAAAAAGACATACTTTGAATGCAAATAAAAAATAGCATAAAACTTAGTTCTATTGATTTGATAATGATTATAGTTGTTTATGTTTCAAATGATTAAGATTAGAGTTAAAGGTGTTTCGTTTGGTTTTTCTGAGAGCAGGTTAGCTTTGTTTTTTTGTATTACCTATGATATTAGCTTTTGAGTATCGTAAAAAAATTACAACATTTTTATAATTATTGGGTATTTGGTTCCGGAACCGAGAATCGGTAGAACCGAACCGAACTGAACCGAGAACAAATAAATCTCAAAAACAAGAACTGGATTCTGGTTCCGGTTTGGTCCTTTGTGGTTCCGTCCGGTTCTCGGTTCCAGTCCGGTTCTTTGGTTCTTTTGCTCATCCCTATTTTGACATATTACAAGAACCATCTATAATGAAATCTGAAAAAAGTGATGGATTATCAAATGGGCTAATGGACCCTTATTGTAATATGTTGAACAAAGATACAACGTTCACATAAAAACTTTCTACTAGTCGAATAGAAATCTGAGACTTAACTAATAAAAAACCTAAATTATTTAATACTTTTGAATAAAATATTACTACATGATTTCTACATATAAACAAAAACCATACCACGTTGTTTGCACAGAGTTGACTTTAAATAGAAAAGACTATTTTTATTAGCAGTGTGAGGGCTGCGTGAATGAGCAAAAAACCAACATGTTACGCGTGACATTGGTAAACTGATCGAGGTTCGCTCGTGAGTGGCCCGTTTTAGGCTAACGTATGGTGAGGTTCTTATATTTTGTAACATATACAAAAGTTGGGCCAACTTTCTGCATTGCTAGCGCGGATAAGGCATGCCATCTTTCTCCAATATATAGCATAATAGCTCCCTCCGAGTCTCGGGTAACAATTCCAATGATTCGGCTTAATAGCTCCATCACGATTAAGTTTCACGACATTTGAAGTAGGGGGACCCCACTTAGGTTAACTCTCTTGATAAGAGTGAGAATGAAGCAACGAAGAAGGAAGAGTCGAAGAATGTGAAGAAATGAAATCAACTTCACCTTGCATGACATTTGAGGTTGAAATATCTTGATTTGGGCATAAGGAACTATGTTAAAAATATAAACTTTGTCCGCGATTTCTAGATATTTCATGATGTGATAGCGATAGAGGCCAATATCTTTAAGTGCTGTGACTTCGATTAGAATATGTCGATAAGAGCTGATATGCGATAGGTGAAATTACCAGAAAGGTTCTCAACATGAAGATTGTTGCACAGGTTCTTGCTATGGATTTACAGGGATCGAATGATCAAGTAATATCATGAAACAATCATCATCATATCATACGAAAATAAAGAACACAGAAGATTGGATGAACCCTAGAGCAAATCTGATATATTATGAATAAAGGGTTCATCCAATCTTTTGTATTCTTTATTTTCGTATGATATGATGATGATTGTTTAATGATGTTGCTTGATCATTTGATCCTTGTAAATCCATAGCAAGAACCTGTGCAATAGTAGTATCAGAGCGCAAGGGATCAAACAACAACATGTTGGGAATAAATTTAGGCCAGAACACTTGAACGCTGACAAGAACAACTCAAGCGTTGACAAGAGTAAAGTAAGCGCTGACAGCATAAACGTTGACAAGATAAAGTCAAGCGTTGACAGATTGAAGACAAGCACTGATGGAAGATGTGAGCTACACGTATATTATATTCTAGATTACTTCTAGTAAGGATAGAAACGACAATGTATTTTCTATGTTTATCTTTACCTAGAATAGTTGATTCGTAGCTTATTGTACAAGACTTCTTGTTCTATAAAAGAAGATCTTTTAGGTTAATGTTTAATATCAGTTTTCATAGTATTCGCAAGTTAAACCTTTCATTGTAATCAACACGATTATTCTAATACAAGTGAAAGTTTGTTTAACATCATTGTGTTTTAGATCAAGTGTTAATTCCGCATAACACTTTGTTACTTTATTCATAAGCAAAGGTTTCTCTACGTGTAGTACTTGATCTAATCTCGTATACACAAAGCTAATCGATCTAAGTTTGGGATCAACAAGTGGTATCAGAGCTTGTTGAGAAACTTTTGATCTTTAAGTAACGCAGAACCCTAAAACACCAAACCCTAAAAACCCTAAAATTCTCAAAACCCTAAAAACATCATGTCTGGCACAAATCAACCTCCTGCTTTGCTTCAAAACAACTTCTCAAACCCTAGTATCAAAATTCCCATGTTTGATGCCAGGAACTTTGAGCTCTGGAAGTCCAATTTTGAGCAATACATAGCTATTCATGACTACACTCTTTGGGAGATTATCGAATATGGAAACACATTCGATAAAGCAGCAAAGATTACTGCTGCAATTGCCGCAAGGACAGCTGTTCCTAATTGTCCTGAAGCTGATAAAGTGGAAAAGCCTGATGATGGGAGAGCGATAGCTGTTGAAGATATAGCCAAGAAGAGGGTGGACATGAAAATTTTGAACATCTTGAAACATGCCCTAGGTCATGAGAATCAACATAAGTACAAACGTTTTGAGTCTGCAAAAGAGCTTTGGGAAGCTCTTGAAGTAGCACATGGTGGCAATGCTGACACAAAAGAAGAAAAGAAGAAGCAACTCTTGCATGAGTATGCTGTCTTTAAAGCTCAACCTAATGAGAATCTCAGCAGTGTGAGAAGTAGACTTCTTGACATCACAAGTCAACTTTCCTTCATGGGAAAACAGATTGATGACCCTGAATTGAATGCTACTTTTCTCAAAAGCCTTGGTGATGTATGGAAGATTGAGACAAGATCTATTCTTGTCAATAACACCCACAAGACTTCCAGGTTTGATGACATCTTCAACAAGTTAAGGCTGTTGGAGAATGAATGGCAATTGGAGAGTGATAACAAATCTTCTAGCAGCAATATGGCCTTCTTTTCACAAAGTGAAGGCCAATTTGATTCCATGAACTTCTATGGACATTCAGCAACTGGATCTCAAGGTGTCAGCGCTGGATGTCAATCTGTCAGCGCTGGATCATATCCTGTCAACGCTTTGTACTCAAGCGCTGACACACACAATCATGGCGCTGATAGAATTAAACCTGCTGGTTTTGATCTTGATACTGTGTGTGCATTCATTGCTTCTTTGCCTAGTGATTCAAGGATTACTTATGAAGATCTTGAGCAGATAAGTGATGAACAATTGGAAGAGATGGACATCAAGTGGACTATGGCTCTTGTAAGTTTAAGAGCAAACAGGTTCAATAAAAGGTTCAAGAAGAAGATGACCTTTAATGCTAAGGATGTTGCTGGCTTTGACAAATCCAAGGTGGAGTGCTACAACTGTCATAGGATGGGGCACTTTATGAGGGAATGTAGATCTCCAAGGAGATCTGATGCTGGGAAGCCTTCTAGCCAAATGATTAAGAACCCAGATCCCAAGGCCATGGTTGCTGTTCAACAAATTGATGGTGTTGGAGAATGGGATTGGAGCTGGATGGCTAAGAATGAGGAAGAGGACAGAGCTTTGGTTGCTGAAGTTAAAGAAGAGCATGCTGAATATGCTCTCATGGCACACTCCTCCTCTTCATCAGACAATGAGGTATATGATGATGCTTTCTGTTCTAAGGGTTGTCGTTTAAATACTGAAAAATTAAAACAAGAGATAGTTAAATTATTAGATGAGGCAAGTACTGAAAGATGCAAAGTATCTAACTATCAAATTGCTCTAACCCAAACAGAAAAGACAGTATCTGAGTATAAGAAAATGGAGTTTGATTTAAAAGATCAAATAAACATCTTAAAACATGAGTTATTTCAGAGTAAAGATGTGCAAGATATAGTAAATAGGGTTAATCTTGATTTGATAGCTCAGTTAGAGGAGGCTAACAAAAATAAAGATAATGTGAGTCTTAAAATCCAGAGGTTTGATAAGGCTACACAAACCCTAGGAGAGTGTGTTAGTAAACAAAGAGACTCTAAGGATATGAGTGGGATTGGGATGAATAATTATACTGTTGTTCCACCACCAGCTGGGGATTTCTATGGTGTCCAATCAAAGGACTTATCTTGGACTGGCTTGCCAGAATGCCAAGAGGAGGAGTTCATTCCTCCACCTAGAGTGACTTCCCCAGTTGAGGAATATCAGCAAAAGCTGACTGACCTAGAAGAGTGGAAGAAAGCTAACCACACTTTGTTTGTTAAGGGAGGGTTATTGTGTGAAAGTCCAAATGAGCCCACACCAATCACAAAACCAATTGATGATCCTAAACCTATTAAGATCACACACCTACCACTGGCAAACCTGTTGACCTTGGCCCACAAAATGTTAGAAAACCTAGTGTTAAATATGCAGAAATGTATAGAAATTCTAGGTCACCAAAAAGCCAAGTTAGTAACCATGGAACAGGTTTCTTTGCTTCTAGACCTAAGACTATGTCTAGAAAAGCTTGTTACTCATGTGGGAGCTTTTCACATTTGGCCTACAAATGTGTCAACGCTTCCAATGTCAACGCTGATAGGAACCATTTCAGCGCTGACAAAAGTCAACATAGGTCAAACACTGTCAGACCCAATACCTTTGTGAACAAGAGTTCACAAGTCGTTAGACCAGCCCCATTCTTTTCTAGAGGATCTAACACACAAGGCCTAAGACCTTTTCAAAAGTCAAATACTTGGTCAAATAGGCAATGGGTTCATGTAGCAAACCCTAGGTTCAACGCTGATAAGAGCAATCGGGGCGCTGACAGGAGTAATTTCAGCGCTGACAGACACACTGCTAAACCTAGGTATTTGCAACCACAGGGAAATAGGTCTAAAGCTTCTACTAGCTTAACATGGAGACCAAAACAAGACCAGAACCCTAATAATCCTGGTATTTCTATGACATGCAACAGGTTTCATTATATTTCAAAGGCATTGTCAACACCAATTGGGGTTAACTGGGAATTTCATTCAAACAGGGATGAAAATGGGGTTGTTATGAGAACCAAGTCTGTTCTTGTTGAACAACCAAATGAATCCAAGTCTTCCAAGGCTTGGTTTCCCAAAGAAAACTAATGTGTTTTCTTTATGTGCAGGGCATTCAGAAGAAGATCAATGACTATAGATACTGGGATAGTGGATGCTCAAGGCACATGACAGGAAAGGAAGACTATCTGACCAATTTCTCTCCTATTCAAGATGGTGATAAGGTATACTTTGGAGGTGGCTACGGCACAATCACAGGAAAAGGAACCCTTGTCACCAACAATCTAAGGTTTGATAATGTCTTCTTGGTGAAAGACCTGGATTATAATTTGTTTAGTGTATCACAAGTGTGTGATAACAAAAATAAGGTTCTTTTCACAGATACTGAGTGCTTGGTGTTAAGCAAAGATTATAAGCTCCCTGAGGAGAAATACATAGATTTTAGAACACCAAGGCATAAAGACATATATAATGTGAATCTTAATGGGATTAAGATAAATAATAAAATGTCATGTCTGTATGCTAAAGCCTCAGTAGATGAAAGTAATCTTTGGCACAGGAGACTAGGGCACATAAACTTTAAGAATATTAATAGGCTTGTGAGGCTTGGTTTAGTTGATGGTTTGCCTGAAAAGGCTTTCCACAATGACCACTCTTGTGTTGCATGCCTTAAGGGCAAGCAGCACAAGGTCTCATTCAGGTCTAAACAGGTGCACTCTAGTTCTAAACCCCTTCACTTATTGCATATGGACCTCTTTGGTCCAACTAATATAGAAAGTTTGAAGGGTAAATCATATTGTTTTGTCATTACTGATGATTACTCCAGGTTTACATGGACTTTCTTTTTAGCCAAGAAAAGTGAAACTGCCCTAAGTCTGATTAATTTCATTACCCAAATTGAAAAGAAAAATGGTAATGAGGTCAAAATTATTAGAAGTGACAATGGGGGTGAGTTTAGAAATCAGTTGTTAGATGATTTTTGTGCCAAGAAAGTGATTACTAGGCAGTTTAGTATAGCTAGAACCCCACAACAAAATGGGGTTGCTGAGAGAAAGAATAGGACCCTTATTGAAGCAGCCAGAACCATGTTGGCTGATGCCCACTTTCCTATAGCCTTTTGGGCTGAAGCTGTTAACACAGCTTGTTATGTTCAGAATAGGGCATTGGTCAACAAGATACATAATAAGACACCTTATGAATTACTTTGGGGAAGGAGGCCAAATATTGGTTTTCTAAAGCCTTTTGGATGTCATGTAGTTGTTTTAGAAACTAGTGAGGCCCTAGGTAAATTTGATTCAAAAGGTGATGAAGGCTACTTCATGGGTTATTCAATGCAGAGTAAAGGATATAGGGTTTACATTAAAAAGGAAAAACGTATACTTGAAAAAGTACATGTTAGGTTTTTAGAAAGTAAACCTAGTGATCCTGAGAGTGGTCCAAATTGGTTGTTTGACTTAGAACCTTTGTCTAGAGCTTTAAATTATATGCCTGTTACTGATCCAGACATTGTGAAGGTAACTTCAAGTGTTTTGGAAAAGAGAATTGGTAATGTTTCAGGTATACAGGTTGCTAAGGAGGATGGACCACCAGCAGTTGAATCATCTCCCACACAAGAATATGTTACACTTCCTATATGGACAGATGAGTATTATGCTGCTGCTACTGCTGCAAGGAAAGATACTGGTGGTGTTCAAATACCACCAAATACAAACATGCATGATTCTTCAGGCGCTGACAAAGGGAAATCAAGCGCTGACACGACCAATTCAGACGCTGATGGCTCCAACGCTGACACCACCAGTTCAAGCGTTGTTAGCCCAAACGCTGACAAACAAGGATCAGACTTTGGAGACACCTTTACACAGCTTTTCTCTTCCCATTTTGAACAGGGTGGACCTTCCAATATCCATGAAGAGATTCCTGTTGATGAAGAAGAATCTGAAGAAGATATTGGCAACATGGAGCGTGAAATTGAGGACACCAGACTTTTTGAAGGAGGAGTTCTCACTTCCACAGCAAAGGATCACCCCACATCTCAAATCATTGGTGATGTTATGGCTCCAGTTCAGACAAGAAGATCCCATCAAGGTCTTGGTGGATTTATTGCCAATATACACAAGAAGGTTGATACCCCTCTTGTACAAGCATGTTTGTTTGCCTGTTTTCTGTCACAGGAAGAACCCAAGAAGATTTTTGATGCTCTCAAAGAACCAAGTTGGGTGGAAGCAATGCAGGATGAGCTTCACCAATTTGCTATACAGGATGTTTGGGAGCTGGTTGATTGTCCTAGGTATGTGAGACCAATTGGGACAAGATGGGTTCTAAGGAACAAGAAAGATGAAAGAGGCATTGTGGTCAGAAACAAGGCACGTTTGGTAGCTCAGGGTTATACACAAGAGGAAGGCATAGATTATGAAGAAGTCTTTGCTCCAGTTACAAGAATTGAAGCTATCAGAATTTTCTTAGCTTATGCTTCTTGCATGAATTTTACTGTTTATCAAATGGATGTGAAGAGTGCTTTCCTCTATGGCACAATTGTTGAGGAGGTTTATGTCATGCAACCTCCTGGTTTTGAAGATCCTGAGAATCCAGACAAGGTTTATAGAGTGAAGAAAGCAATGTATGGACTTCATCAAGCCCCAAGAGCATGGTATGGTACATTGTCCACCTATTTGGTGGAAAATGGTTTCAAAAGGGGTACCATAGATCAGACCTTGTTTACAAAGAAGAAAGGAAAACATGTGTTGCTGGTGCAGGTCTATGTTGATGACATCATTTTTGGGTCTACTGATCCAAAAATGAGTGAGGATTTTTCCAAGCTCATGACAGATAAATTCAAGATGAGTGCAATGGGTGAGATGAACTTCTTTCTCGGTTTACAAGTTCAGCAGAAAGAAGATGGTATCTTCATCTCCCAAGACAAGTATGTAGCAGAAATCTTGAAGAAATATGGTTTTTCTCCACATGAGAAGGAGGCTTCCACTCCTATGGATAGACAATACCCTTGGGGAAAAATTGGAGCTGGAAAGGATGTGGATGTTAGGCACTATAGATCAATGATTGGATCATTGATGTATCTTACAGCCTCAAGACCTGACATCATGTTTGCTGTGTGTGCATGTGCACGCCATCAAGTGACTCCCAAAGAATGTCACCTTTTTGCTGTGAAGAGAATTTTTAGGTACTTAAGATGTTATCCAGATCTTGGATTATGGTACCCAAAAGATTCTCCTTTGGACCTTATTGCATATTCAGACAGTGATTATGGTGGTGACAAGTTTGATAGGAAATCCACAACTGGTGGATGCCAATTTCTTGGGAGCAGATTAATATCTTGGCAATGCAAGAAACAAACAGTGGTGGTCAACTCTACAACTGAAGCAGAATATGTTGCTGCAGCTGCTTGTTGTGGACAAGTCTTATGGATTCAGAACCAGCTGTTGGATTATGGGTATAATTTTATGCATACCAAGATTTTTGTAGACAATAACAGTACTTTATGCATTATTAAAAATCCTGTACATCATTCTAAAACCAAACACATAGAAATTAGACATCATTTTATAAGAGATTGCTTTGAGAAAGGTTTAATACAACCAGATAGGGTAGATACTGAAGATAATGTAGCTGATTTATTAACTAAACCTTTTGATGCTGGAAGATTTCAATATTTGGTAACAAATATTGGAATGGTTAATCTCACTTAATATGTGTTTTGGAACCTTTTTGTAAAAGTATGTACAGGATAATGCATTGTTATTGGTCTTTGTGATGATTTAGACTTTCCACATTATTTTTCTAACACTGACAAAGGTAAATGCAACGCTGTCAAGTGTTATTTTGCCATTGTTGGAGATATTATTGTCTAACGCTGACAAGAGTTCCTTCAACGCTGATAAGTGTTGTCGGGACGCTGTCAGCAACAAATGTTAGTTTTGTGGTTTTTCATCTAAATGTGCAGGTAATGGTAGCTTTATGCCATTGGATACAGAGTTGCTTATGGATCTTTGAAGAGCTATTTGGACATGTTTTGTTTATGGATGATGGTTGGAATATTTATATTCCTATCTTGACATAAATTTTTTAATGTTCATATATATGTTTTGAGAACTCATGTATCATAGTTTAAGGGGAGGTTTAAGGAACCTTTAGGACTCTTGGGTATTCTTAGAATACTCTCATCACAATTCTAGATTGTGTCCACTGGTGAGTATGGGTTAGTTTTACTAAACCATGAGGCACTGTAGCATGCATAGTATATCAACTTTGCATGCTGCCAAGACATTTTTGACTTAGAATTGGTTATGGTCTGATGGGAGGCTTGGGAATCCTTTTGATATGGGTTTTACCTGGGAGTAACAAGGATTTTATGAGGTAACTTGGTTGTTAAGAATTTTGGTTAGCAAGGGACACTAGAGGACTGTTATGTCTATCTTGCTTATGCAAGTGTGCATAACTGGACAGTGCTTGCCGCCCTATGATAATTATCAGCTTTTGGTTATCTTCTCTAGGATAAATTACTTGTTAAGGTCATTGTTCACTTTTTAAAACAATTTTATTTTTGGACGCTGACAAGATTTTTCCAAGCGTTGTTGTGACCAAAATGGACGCTGACATGGCTTTAGGCGAACGTTGACAGGATTATAGCCGTTGGGCGTTGATGGGTTATATTTGACCGTTGACAAACAATGGGACCTACCCAGTTGTAACTTTTTGACATATTTTCAAGCCGAAATTTTAGGAGTTGTTACTTTCATTAAATGCATGAGATAACTTATAAACTTTTTCAATATTTTCATGATTGATTTTTGAAAATCTTTGCCTATTTTTGGGCCAATCACGTGCATTCATCCACTCCTATAAATTTGGCTCCTATTTTAAACAGGGTATCTATAATTCTTGTCTAACACTTTTCTCTTATCAACCTTCATCTTTTATACATCAAATTAACAGCTTTCATCAATGGCACCAAGATTTAATTCAGCAGAATTGGATTTGGGGTTCAAGTCTCAACACAACATGATTGCTTATCTTGTTGCTGATAATACTTTGTTCCCTGAATACACACAGATGGTGGAGTATTTGAATGCATCCCCATTAAGGTATGCTCTTTCTCATGCCCTACTCATTCCAGTCACACACATTAAACAGTTTTGGAACACTGTCAGTTCCTCAATAGTTAATGGAGTGACAACATTGAATTCTATTGTACATGGGAGATCTTGGGTGGTTACTGAGGCCTTGGTACGCCAGGCCTTGCATCTTAATGATGCTGATGGTGTAACCATGCTTCCCATATCTGAAATAGAACAAGGGCTTAGGGCTTTGGGATACCCTATTCCTGATGAAGGTACTCTAAATAAGTACCATAAGCAGGAATTTCCCCCAGCCTGGAAGTACCTAATTCACATTCTCCTTCAATGTTTGAGTCCCAAATGTACTGCACACAATGAGATCAATAGATCCATTGCATCTGCTATTGTGTGTATTGCAACAGGGCAAAATTATAATTGGTCTAAAATGATTTTTGAAGGAATGTGTAAAAACAAGGGGACAAAAATGACTTTAGCTTATCCCCGTTTTCTGCAAATGGTTTTTGATGCTCAAAGATATTGTTCAAGGGATCACAATGACTTTTATAAGATCCCTGAACAAAAGAAGGCTATTTTTACCAAGATGAATTCACCACCTCATAGAGACCTACCATTAACCCCAGCCATGCTTGCTGTTATTGCAGCAGCACAACCCCAACCAGACCCCCAACCTCATATTGACCCTCAACCACAACTTGAACCTATCCCTGAACCTTTACCCTCACCTGACCAAATGCAACTAGACCAAAATCCCTTCGACGCTGACACATCTAATGTGGGCGTTGATATGCCTATTTCCAACGTTGACACCCAACCATCACAATCCCAAACACCCCTTAACAAACCTACATCTACACCGTCTTCTACACCATCTTCCACAACACCAGAATATAGGTTGATGAAACGCCAAAGGACTGCTGGAGTGTTCTCCTCTGGTGGTCCTAGCCATGTAGCAGAGAGAACCACCACCACAAGTGTGGCTGGTGACCTGGATGAGGCTGAGACTATTGGTTCTGGCTTAGAGGCTGGCCAAGACAGTCCCACCATAATTAAGTCCTCATCCTTGCCCAATGAACCTAACTTGGGAGGTCAAATTCCCATTTTGGAAGAGGGCAGACTGGAACCAATGACGCTTTTAGAATTGACGGCTGTCTGCATTAGCTTGCAAAAGCAAAATGCAGACCTAGTACAAATTGTCAGTAACCAAGGCCTTGAACTCAATGAATTGAGGGAGAGGATTGTTGTTTTGGAGAGTGCTCATTCAAGGGGAGGTATGGAGGAGTCTTCCAAAGGGGAGGAAGCAAGAAATCTGAGTGATAAGAGCAGCCAAGATGGTCAATCATTGGATATTGCTGAAGCTCTTACTACATTGAAGGAACAAAAAGGTTTTGATACGTCCTTAATCTCTCCAACAAATTTAAATTTATCATTTACAGATATGCTGAGAGAGGTTACACAAGGCGCTGAGGGAAAATATTTAAGCGTTGATAAGACAAGTTTGGACGCTGACAGAAGTATTTTGGGCGCTGATAGAGGAAATTTGGGCGTTGACAGATCTGCATATGGAGGTGATGTATTGCAGTCATCATCTATCATCAAAGATGTTCCTACTCAGGTATTATCATCTACCCTACCAACAATTGAACCAACAGATAAGGGTAAGGGTAAGTTGGTAGAAGAAAATGTTCCAAAGAATGCAGCTCAGGTTGAATTTGATAGAAGATTGGCTGAGCAAATGATGGAACAAGGTGAGAAGGAAAAGTCACCATTTGTTGTGACTTCTGAGGAAGAAAGTGATAGAGGCAGCTCAGATTCAAGTGTGATGATTGTTGAACCAGAAAGACTTGAGTATGGTGATGAGCTTGCTAAAGAAAGGCTGAGAGATTTGAAGTTGCAAATTGATTTTGATATGCCAGAGGTAGTTCAGATGTACAATTCTTGGGAAGAAAGCTGCATGGATAATCTAGACTTGACCATTTCAGATCAGATATGGGGTTTGGAAATTCTTCTTAGAGTTCAGCAGGATTGTAAGGTGATGTTGAAGTACAGGGCAAGCAACATTCTCTCTGAGTTAAAAAGGGATAGAAGGAAGCTCTATTTTATGTTGCTCAAATGTCATGGAGTTGGATGGACACATCAGAAGCTGAAGGCTTTGACATTTGATGAGTTGGAACATAGGGCTTATCCTATTTGGGTGAAAGTGCAGGAAGAGAACACTTTCAGACTTCTTTCAGATGAAAGAAAGGAGCAACTTGCAGAAGAGATGGCAATCAAGAAAGCTATGATAGTCCCTAGACCAGTGAAGAAGGGATTTGTTCTTGAGTTTCCAAAAGATATGTCTCAACTGTATCCAAGTGAAGCAATCATTAGAAAGAGCCTTAAGCTCTCCCCATTAGAAGCTTCAGATATGGTTCATGTGTTACCACTAGATTCCAGGAATCCAATTGTAAGTTATGAGGAAGATGAATGTGGATTCTGGAAAATTGGAAGATTTGGAAAGGAGGTACACACTTTTACCACTCTCATATCTTTATTTGCAAGTTGTGACAGAGAAGACTTGGTAGACCTTTGGAGGTTGCTAGAGACCAAGTATGAGGCTGAAGCACCAACTTCAGCCAATGGAATAAAACTTTGGACCACATTCAAAAGAATGTGTGGGACAAAAGAAGAAGATCCTGAAATATAGAAGGATCTTGAAGATGACCTCAGTGGTCTTCAATGGAGGTTATATTCAGCTGCAGGTGTATACCATTTGAGTTCTACAAAGTTTGCTGAGTATTTACTTGTAGATGCTCAGTATTTCATATCCAAGGCTGTTTTGGAGAAGATGAAGGACACCCAGTTGGAGATAGACTATACAAGTGACGTGGCAAAGAATTTGATCAGATTTATTTATTACCAATATGATAAGGTTTGTCAGACTCCTCCAAGTTCTTAATGTTTATTCAGAAACTTGATCATAAGAGTGGATATCAAGTTTAGGGGAGGATTGTTGGGAATAAATTTAGGCCAGAACACTTGAACGCTGACAAGAACAACTCAAGCGTTGACAAGAGTAAAGTAAGCGCTGACAGCATAAACGTTGACAAGATAAAGTCAAGCGTTGACAGATTGAAGACAAGCACTGATGGAAGATGTGAGCTACACGTATATTATATTCTAGATTACTTCTAGTAAGGATAGAAACGACAATGTATTTTCTATGTTTATCTTTACCTAGAATAGTTGATTCGTAGCTTATTGTACAAGACTTCTTGTTCTATAAAAGAAGATCTTTTAGGTTAATGTTTAATATCAGTTTTCATAGTATTCGCAAGTTAAACCTTTCATTGTAATCAACACGATTATTCTAATACAAGTGAAAGTTTGTTTAACATCATTGTGTTTTAGATCAAGTGTTAATTCCGCATAACACTTTGTTACTTTATTCATAAGCAAAGGTTTCTCTACGTGTAGTACTTGATCTAATCTCGTATACACAAAGCTAATCGATCTAAGTTTGGGATCAACACAACAATTCATGATCAATCAAGAGGATCCTGCCTTTCGAAAAAAAGGCAGATTCAAGATCAGAAAAAGAGAAAGAACCAATGGTTGCTGCGTCTTTTATTGCAAAAGAAGGAAACAAAAACATGGAAGGACAGCAAAGGAAATATGGAACGTTTTTTTTTTGAAAAAAAAACTATATGTGCGGGCTTTATTAAAACATGTCCAGGGCCCGCAAATACATAATCTACATACTGTGTACTAAACGTCTAAATAAACATAAGATTTGCGGATTAATTTCCAACATTCCCCCTTAATCCATAAATCTTTGTCTTCTTCAATTTCACAACCGTAACCTAAAACTGTAACCTAAAACTATAACTAACTAATATGGGTATGGGCCTACAAAAAAAACATGCCATATTTCCTTTGCTGTCCTTCCATGTTTTTTTTCCTTCTCTTTTTCTAATCTTAAATCTGCCCGCTTTTTTTAAAAGGCAGGATCCTCTTGATTGATCATGCATCGATGTTGTTTGATCCCTTGCGCTCTGATACCATTGTTGCACAGGTCTTGCATCGAGTTTTCCAGGATCGAATGATCAAACAAACACCATGAACAATCATCATAACATCATAAGAATAAAGAACACAGAAGACTGGATGAACCCTAACATAAATCTGATATGAAAGTGAATAAAGGGTTGCTTTACAATCATTTTACTGAATCCTATATATAGTACACTAATTCATGTGTTTGTTGTTGAAAGGCTGCGATGGTTTTGAGAAACCAAACAACGTACCTTTTGACAATTTAACAACCGTAAAATCTAACTGCTAACTTATCTAGGGTTTCGGGTTTGTTGGCCTGTGGCCCAAACCCGTATGTGCACAGGCTTTGAAATGTTTCATGGGCTTTCTTCTTGCTGTGTCTAATTGTAGACTTACAAAGATTAATGGGATTAATTACCAACAAAGATCATGATTTGAGCCAAACCACACCGATTTCGTCCACGGGCATTCCAAATCACATGCTCAATAGTCTCGACTTGAGAATTGCAGATTTGGCGTAGTGGAGACGGTCAACAATTACGTTTATACTAGTTCTGATGCATGAGAATATACATTTTACCTAGTTGATAAACACGAAGACTTATTTGTTTTTTTTGTTTTACTTATTTAGTTTACTTATTTACCCAATAGAATTTTGATTAGGAGAGTATGCTCCTTAATCAATCTGCAAAATAAGAATAGGAAAGTAGGTGTGCATTCACCCCTGATGGTATGCATAGATACTGCCATAATAGTAGGTGTGCATACTTATCGGTGCTCACCTGCATACACGTCTGGACATAAGTCGATACATGTAAAGTCACGTTTATTAGCTCATGTCTTAAGGTATTACAAACTTAGCTGTGTTGTATTCAATGAATAAGCTATTTTTTTGTGAAGTTTGCAGAACATTACTAGCGTAGGTAACTAGTTTCGATAAACTTACAGCAGCCAATAAAGCTGATTATATACAGAGATAAGCCATGTTCCTTAAGTTCTTAGAGTGCAGGTCATTCATACTGCAATAGGCGAAAGGGTTATTAACAGTACAGTATCTCTTGATAACATTTTTCTTAAAGTCCTTATAAGGATATTGCATTCTGATATAATACAGAAAGTTTGTCTTATAAGTGTTTGGATATAAGAAAACATCTTATGGTTATCTGATTATTTGGGAGTAAAATCTATGGGCTTACGCTGTTGAAACTTAAGAGTGTTGTAACTGTAGGCTAAATTGTAAATGTAGGCTGCTTGTTGTAATTATCGCATGTCTCCAAAACCTATTTTTGTTTATTGAATAGATTGTTTGACGACTATATTATGAAATCGAATGACGAGAAAGTTTCTCGTTGGTTTAAGGATCATATACAATCAAATGATGGCAACAAACATGTATTATTGCTAGCGGCCTCTACCCTAGTTTTGATATTTTAAAAAAGTGCTTGTTATTGATGATGTATAAACACATGAGGCAATGAGAGTGATCATTAATGACAAAAGTTATGGTGCATTGAAAGCACTAGATGAACGGAAGCCGACTTTCAATGAGGTAAAGTTTTATTGGTACGCTTGTGCATAATGTATCTTCAAGTGATGGGTATTTTTTTCTAATCCTCATCTTAGTACCTTATGCAAAGAAAGAAATTGGAGGCTGAGGAGAGACGTTTGAAGCAGAGAAAAGCAAAATAAGAGTTTACAAAGATGTTGGAAGTATGGTCTATTATCTTGTATGTTTTAATTAATAAATATTTTTCTCTTGGACCCTTGTAATTTAAATTAATCTATTGTGCTTTCAGGAGTCCAAAGAATTGATATCAACTATGAGATGTAGGTAAGCTTCTCATTGTTATTATTTTTTTGAAAGGAAACATTATATATAGAAACCAAAACAAAACGATACAAAGTTTGGCATCCCACCTCAATAAATGTAATTTTGATTCCCGCATATATACTTTTAGGTTAGTGTGGTATGTGATTTTGATTCCCACATAAATACTTTATACTTAAATGTATGTAATTCACCAGAGTGAATGCACTGTTTGAAGACGATGAACGATATAAGGATGTTGATCGATCTTCCGACCGTAAAGATCTTTTCCAAAGCAACCTTGTTGACCTATAGAAGAAAGAAAGTTTGACCCCCTGTAGTCTCATGGTTACTTTAAAGAAAATACAAATTAGAATAGAGACAAGTCAATATCCCTGTTTGAAGTTAATAGCTAGTTTATCGTCAAAGTATGTGATTATGCTAAAATCATGTTTGTTAGCCAAGCGGGTCAAATGTGACGAGTGAGGCTTCAAGTGGGTGAAATGGATGAAGCATTAGGGGGCGCACACACGAGAGGAGTACATTACAGCTAGCTAAAAAAGAATGGCGTTTATTCTTTTTATTTCATGTGTATTCAGTGAGGTAATTAATCAATGAATATTATTTATTTAGAATTTTACATTAATCACAGGATGCCGTTAAGGCTGCTTTGGATGAGAAACATGGATCTGATGCTAGTGACCATCCACCAAACCCTAACAACTTTGATTTATGGGAAGACACTACGGGTGGGTATAAGAAGGGTAAGTTAGTCGGGATGGGTACAAGAGAGCATCTGAGACTCATGGTGACCCGTATATCAGCAACATCTTGTTCCAGTTCCATATCTAACAAATAGGTTTGCTTAGTTATTAATTCACCAATATATTTTATGCCAAAAGATTTAAATTTGAGGTTTTATAGGTTATGTATATATAGCTGATGTCAGTTAATATGTTTTGCTTAGTTTTATACTTAACACAATTCCATGTGTCCTTCTACCCTTTCTGCTATTAGCCTGGTCACTTCTCTCTCCAACAAAGCTTCCTGTTTGATTCTGATTTCTTTAGGCTTGGAGTTATGTTTCATTAGCTCAATATTTGTGGCTTGCTTTGAAACTTTTTGGCTTATATAGAGTTATTAGGTAGACCAAAAAAGTTTCAAAATAAGCCAAAAAAATGAACTTATGAAACACAATCACAAAATCAAATAAGCCTTAAGCTGGCTATATAAGCCGAACAAACACCCCTGTAATTTATAAAAATATTTACTAGAGACGTTGAATGTGTTTTGGACACTTTAACTCTGCCAAAAATTTGGCATTTCATATGGAAAATATAACTCATTTAAGATACTCTTTCCATAACAGCTGGTTTTTAAAACCATGATCCGTCCGAATATGGGTAAAATTCATATTGGAATTCGCATCATTTATGCGACTTTAATCTGACCTATGATCTTTTATATTAGACGTTTTGTCTAAGCAAGGAAAGAAAGTGTGTTCTATAATCCCAAACATAGACCACCATGATGATGATGATAGAATAACCATATCTGCCCTGTAAGACCACCCGACACATAGGACTATAGGAGCCAGGTTTCTTATAGTCACACCACAAGTCCAGGTCCTAATCGCCTAAAAATCACAACAAGAATATTTCAGTAGCTGTTTGAATTGCTTGAGTACAAGGTGACATTATATCGAATGTTAGTCTAGTTTGTGATGTACTTTATAACATTTGGTAGTTTATTATCTGTGGACACTACTTTTTTGTATTTCAAGTTCTTTGTTCTATGTCTTCTGCTGCTTCATATTGTTCTATTGTCCGTATTTGACAATTAATCAAGGTGTCGTGTGTGAAACGTCAATATAGGCTATTCTGATTATAACGGGGGAATGTGAGATTTGTTTTAAGGTTTCTAATAGGACTTGATACTACGTAGGTACAAACTTTAGAAGAGACAATAAGAAGATTGCAAGAGGAAAATGCAGAAATAAGAGCTCAATCCCAAGGAGATATGAAGATTGAGGTACAACGCCAAGTGGAGCATCAAGTACTAGAGCACATGCGACAACAGGAACTAGAGGCGGATGCTCGTGAACAAGCCCGAGAGAGGGAGTGGCAACAGAAAATGAATGACATTAACTTGGTCTTAAAAAAATTTATGGATTCCCATCCTCCTCCTTAGCTTGATAACATCATAGCATTTGAATACTTGGATTACTAGTTTCATCTTGAATGTTTTATTTGACTCGTTCAATTCGACTGTTTGTTATTTGAATGGTAAACGAATGTTTAATCTTGATTTATCCATTTCTAGTAAATGTGTAATCTTAATTATTTATATATTGACATTTTGTTTTTGAAGTACTTAGTCATGAATAATCTATTTTTTTCTAGCCATTAGATGCCATATTTCCTTTGTTGTCCTTCCATGTTTTTCTTTCCTGCTATTGCAATAAAAGATGCAGTAGCCATTGGTTCTTTCTCTTTTTTTGATCTTGAATCTACCCGTTTTTTCAAAAGGCAGGATCCACTTGATTGATCATGAATTGTTGTTGTTTGATCCCTTGCGCTCTGATACCACTGTTGCAGAGGTCTTGCATCAAGTTTTCCAGGATTGAATGATCAAACAAACATCATGAACAATCATCATAACATCATAAGAATAAAGAACACAGAAGACTGGATGAACCCTAACATAAATCTGATATGAAAGTGAATAAAGGGTTGATTTACAATCGTTGTACTGAATCTTATATGTAGTACACTAATCCGTGTGTTTGTTGTGGAAAGGTTGCGATGGTTTAGAGAAACCAAACAACGTACCTTTTGACAATTTAACAACCGTAAAATCTAACTCCTAACTTATCTAGGGTTTCGGGTCTGTTGGCATGTGGCCCAAACCCGTATGTGTACAGGCTTTGAAATGTTTCATGGGCTTTGTTCATGTTGTGTCAAATTGTAGACTTGCAAAGATTAATGGGATTAATTACCAACAAAGATCATGATTTGAGCCAAACCACACCGATTTCTTCCACGGGCATTCCGAAAACACATGCTCAATAGTCTCGACTTGAGAATTGCAGATTTGGCGTAGTGGCGACGGTCAACAATTACGTTTATACAAGTTCTAATGCATGAGCAAGAACATGAGAATACACATTTCACCTAGTTGATAAACACGAAGACTTATTTGTTTATTTGTTTTACTTATTTAGTTTACTTATTTACCCAAGACAATTTTGATTAGGAGAGTATATTCATTAATCAATCTGCAAAAATAAGAATAGGTAAGTGGGTGTGCATTCACCCCTGATGGTATGAATAGATACTGCCATACTCGTAGGTGTGCATACTTATCGGTGCGCACCTGCATACACGCCTGGACATAACTTGATAGATGTAAATTCACGTTTATTAGCTCATGTATTAAGGTATTATGAACTTAGTTGTGTTGTATTCAATGAATAAGCTATTTTTTGTGAAGTTTGCAGAACATTACTAGCGTGGGTAACTAGTTTTGATAAACTTACAACAGCCAATAAAGCTGATTATATATAGAGATAAGCCCTGTTTCTTAAGTTCTTAGAGTGCAGGTCATTCGTACTGCAATTGGCGAAAGGGTTATTAACAATACAGTATCTCTTGATAACATAATTCTTAAAGTGCTTATAAGGATATTACATTCAGATTTAATACAGAAAGTTTGATCTTTTAAGTGTTTGGATATAAGCAAACATCTTGTGGTTATCAGATGATTTGGGAGTAAAATCTTTGGGCTTACGCTGTTAAAATTTAAGAGTGTTGTAACGGTAGGCTAAATTGTAAATGTAGGCTGCTTGTTGTAATTATCGCGTGTCTCTAAAAGCTATTTTTGTTTATTGAATAGATTGTTTGACGACTATATTATGAAATCAAATGATGAGAAATTTGCTTGTTGGTTTAAGGATCATATACAATCAAATGATGGCAACAAACAAGTATTATTGCTAGCGGCCTCTACCCTAGTTTTGATATTTTATAAAAGTGCTTGTTATTGATGATGTATAAACACATCAGGCAATGAGAGTGATCATTAATGACAAATGATATGGTGCATTGAAAGCACTAGATGAACGGAAGCCGGCTTTCAATGAGGTAAAGTTTTATTGGTACGCTTGTGCATAATGTATCTTCAAGTGATGGGTATTTTTTTTTCTAATCCTCATCTTAGTACCTTATGCAAAGAAAGAAATTGGAGGCTGAGGAAAGACGTTTGAAGCAGAGAAAAACAAAATAAAAGTTTACAAAGATGTTGGAAGTATGGTCTATTATCTTGTATGTTATAACTAATAAATATTTTTCTCTTGGACCCTTGTAATTTAAATCAATCTATTGTGCTTTCAGGAGTCCAAAGAATTGATATCAACTATGAGATGTAGGTAAGCTTCTCATTGTTATTATTTTTTTGAAAGGAAACGTTATATATAAAACCAAAACAAAAGGATACAAAGTTTAGCATCCCACCTCAATAAATGTAATTTTGATTCCCGCATAAATATTTTTAGGTTAGTGTTGTATGTGATTTTGATTCCCACATAAATTTTTTATACTTAAATGTATGTAATTCAGCAGATTGAATGCATTGTTTGAAGACGATGAAAGATATAAGGATGTTGATCGATCTTCTGACCCTAAAGATCTTTTCCAAAGCAACCTTGTTGACCTATAGAAGAAAGAAAGTTTGACCCCCTATAGTCTCATGGTTACTTTAAAGACAATACCTATTAGAATAGAGACAAGTCAATATCCTTGTTTGAAGTTAATGGCTAGTTTATCGTCAAAGTATGTGATTATGCTGAAATCATGTTTGTTAGCCAAGAGGGTCAAATGTGACGAGTGAGGCTTCAAGTGGGTGAAATGGATGAAGCATCAGGGGGCGCACACACGAGGGGAGTACATTACAGCTAGCTCAAAAAGAATGGCGGTTATTCTTTTAATTTCATGTGTATTCAGTGACGTAGTTAATCAATGAATATTATTTATTTATAATTTTACATTAATCACAGGATGCCGTTAACGCTGCTTTGGAGGAGAAACATGGATCTGATGCTAGTGACCATCCACCAAACTCTAACGACTTTGATTTATGGGAAGACGCTACGGGTGGGAAGAAGAAGGGTAAGTTAGTCGGATTGGTTACAAGAGACGATCTGAGACTGATGGTGACCCGTACATCAGCAACATCTTGTTCCAGTTCCATATCTAACGAACATGTTTGGTTAGTTATTAATTCACCAATATATTTTATGCCAAAAGATTTAAATTTGAGGTTTTATAGGTTATGTATATATAGCTGATGTCAGTTAATATGTTTTGCTTAGTTTTATACTTAACACAATTCCATGTGTCCTTCTACCCTTTCTGCTATTTTCCCGGTCACTTCTCCCCCCAACAAAGCGTCCTGTTTGATTCCGATTTGTTTAGGCTTGGACTTATGTTTCATTAGCTCAATATTTGTGGCTCGCTTTGAAACTTTTTGGCTTATATAGGGTTATTAGGTAGACCAAAGAAGTTTCAAAATAAGCAAAAAAAATGAGTTTATGAAACACAATCACAAAATCAAATAAGCCTTAAGCTGGCTATATAAGCCGAACAAACACCCCTGTAATTTAAACAAATATTTACTAGAGACGTTGAATGTGTTTTGGACACTTTAACTCTGAATACCGCCCAAAAATTTTGCATTTCATTTGGAAAATCTAACTCGTTTAAGATACTATTTCCAGAATAGCTAGTTTATAAAATCATGATCCGTCCGAATATGGGTAAAATTCATATTGGCATTCCAATCATTTATGCGACTTTAATCTGACCTATGATCTTTTATATTGGACGTTTTGTCTAAGCAAGGAAAGAAAGGGTGTTCTATAATCCCAAACATAGACCACCATGATGATGATGATAGAATAACCAGATCTGCTCTGTAAGAACACCCAACACATAAGACTATAGGAGCCAGGTTTCTTATAGTCATCGCCTAAAAATCACAACAAAAATATTTCAGTAGCTGTTTGAATTGCTTGAATACCAGGTGACATTGTATCGAATGTTAGTCTAGTTTGTGATGTACTTTATAACATTTGGTAGTTTATTATCTGTGGACACTGCTTTTTTGTATTTCAAGTTCTTTGTTCTATGTGTTCTACTGCTTCATATTGTTATGTTGTCTGTATTTGACAATTAATCAAGGTGTCGTGGGTGAAAGGTCAGTTTGGGTTTAGGTGAAATATGGGTTGGGAAGGTTGGGTAACGGGTCAGAATGACTTTTAAGTCTATAGGTTGTTCTGATTATAACAGGGGAATGTGAGATTTGTTTTAAGGTTTTTAATAGGACTTGATACTACGTAGGTACAAACTTTAGAAGAAACAATAAGAAGATTGCAGGAGAAAAACGCAGAAATAAGAGCCCAGTCCCAAAGAGATATGAAGATTGAGGTACAACGCCAAGTGGAGCATCAAGTACTAGAGCACATGTGACAACAGGAATAGAGGCACATGCTCGTGAACAAGCCCGAGAGATGGAGTGGCAACAGAAAATGAATGACATTAACTTGGTCTTAAAAAAGATTATGGATTCCCGTCCTCCTCCTTAGCTTGATAACATCATAGCATTTGAATACTTGGATTACTAGTTTCATCTTGAATGTTTTATTTGACTCGTTCAATTCGACTGTTTGTTATTTGAATGGTAAACGAATGTTTAATCTTGATTTATCCATTTCTAGTGAATGTGTAATCTTTATTATTTATATATTGACATTTGGTTTTTGAAGTACTTAGTCGTGAATAATCTATTCTTTTTCTAGCCATTAGATACCGGATTACTCAAAATTTGAGTATTAAGCTGCAAATTATTTTTTTATCTCTGCGACAAATTTGTGACTGTTTACCGATTGAAATTTTCTGACAGATTTCCGAGGGACATATTTCCGACAAGTTTCCGACAGATATATATACTTTTTTTACAGACATATTTCCGAGAGAAATGAATGCTAAAAGAATTCTGACGCTTTTTTTTCGTCGGTATTTCCGACAGACTTCCGGCTGAGAGGAATTAGCTACAAAGCATTTACCGACATACCATTTTCGTCGCTAATTAGTCGGAAAAGACCTACACTGATGGATTTCCGACGAAAAACACCGTCGCTATTGCTCCATTTTCTAGTAGTGGGGGATGTAGCTAAAATGGTAGAACGCTCGCTTTGCATGCGGGAGGTCCACAGTTTGGGATCTTATTACAACAAAATTAAAGATACACACACTAAACTGGCTTAATGTGGCTTATTTTTAGATGTTATTTTTGTTCTATAACCGGTAATTATATAACACTTTAGCGGGCATGACTCATAAAAATGATAATACTATTTACAAGGAGTAACTTCTTTAACGCTACATTGACTAGGTCGCGACCCTGATTTTTCAGTTTTCTCTCTCCTGTGACTTAGTGCGACCTATTTGCCCCAAAAAGGAGACTTACTTAAATTTTTTAATATAAATTGTTTTTTAAAATAATTATCTAAATAAAATAAAAAATATTATAATAATATTTATATTTAAATACGTAAAAAAGATTAAATTAGAAGTAAAGAGGGTAAAATGCATTATCTAAAACTAACTTTAAAAATAATCAAATTAATGTATTGTGTGGAATTAAACATAACTCAACATATTAAATTTTGGAAATTTTTTACAAATTTTATTTAATTAAAACTCAATTAAAACTTATATAATTTATCCGAAAAATAGATTAAAAAATGAAAAAAAGCATGCAAAGTATTCTAACGGTAACAAAGAGGGTTGTGGGTGGATTCGAATTCGGTCGGCCGATTTACGGCGACTGAATCGCCAACTCGGTCACGATCGATTGGCGATCGATAAGTTTTGCTCCCGTTGCGGGTAGCCTAATGGCATTAGAAAAACTAAACAACAAACTCAATGAAAACAAGTTTTCATGAAAAATTGGAAATAGTTGTACAGTCTTGAAAAGTACTTTCAATAAAAATTGCATGAATACAACTTTCTGAACCACAAAATTACCGGGTAACGTGTTGGACCAATGTTTCAACCCCTAAAGTCACCGGATCACGGGTTCGACTACCGTGTCAACTCGGTCGAGTCACCGGGTCACGGATCGATCACCGATTCAACCCGGTTGAGTCACGAGGTCGCATGTTAGACCACCGGGTCATCTCGGTCGAGTCAACGACGCACAGGTTCGACCATCGGGTCAACTCGTTTGAGTCATCGGATCACTAATTCGGCCACCGAGTCAACTTATTCGAGTTATCGGGTCACTAATTCGACCACCGGGTTAATCTGATTGAGTAATCGAGTTACCGATTCGTCCACCAAATCAATTAACATATCATTAACTATTTATTGTTAGACTTTTTTGGTAATTATGCACGTAATTAGTAATAATAAAACATTACAAACACATAAAAATATAAAAAAGAGTTATGACAATGTTTTAGCCCAACTTTTGTAATTAAAGGCCCAATAGCTAGTGGGTAACCCTAACCCTAGAACAAGTACACGCCTCCATCCTTCTTGCTTTTCAGTTACCACACCACACACAGTGACAATTCTAGCCAGCCACTTCTGAAAAACATGGTTATGTACGAAAACTTGCCACCACTTTAATACTACTGAAATGAAATGAGGAGTCAGATGATGAGTTCGCATCACTGATTCGTAGTATGGATATTGATAAAAAAAGATATTTTAGCACCTGGATATGATCTTAATAATAACTTTAACTTTGACAATCTTCTTCGTATGGACGATATCCCCAACTTTGATGGTGACTTTGATGTAACTGAATACGATTTGTATGACCCTGATATGTCAGCTGCCTTGCAATCTTTAGGCTGAACCCATGGAAAAGTTGTGTTTACTGGGATCCAAAGACAGGGTATTATAGGCTGGAGAATTATATGAAGTGAGTATTTTTTTTCTGCTGGTATTATTGTATTGGAGGAGTGTTGTGTGTATTAATGTTTTTAACTGACTTTACATATTGATCAATTATTGTAGGTCAAAATGTTTGAGTAACCTGAATTTAGAAAAACTTGAGGAAAAGCTAGAGAATAAGGAGAAACTAGATAGGAGAAGAGAGTCGGAAAATATGAATTCAGAAAAATATGAGCAAGCCATGGAAGTAACTGATAAGCTGGAGGTGACCAGGCGTGGCGGATTTGGAAGAATCTCGTTCATGGATATTGCCCTAGCCTTATGGACGATCGTGTTCCCGACTGCTTCACGATATGACACAATGTACACGTATTGAGATTCATGTTGGGTTTAATCGGTTATAAGTCGGGGTTCACGTATCACGTATGCATGGCATGCTTGAATTTTATTTAGTAATTTAGTTACTAGGTTGAGTTAGTAAAAGGTATGACCGGATTTTTTTGCATATGCACGTTGAAAGATGTGGTCATGTTTACCTTTTCTTTTCTTTAGGAAGACTATTTGCTAGTTTCTAGTTTCTTTTCTTTACGAAGACTATTTGCTAGTTTCTTTAGGAAGACTATATATAGGCCTCGTGTGACTTGAATAAAGAAGTGAGTTGTAGTTCTTGTTCCCAATATTTAGCTCTTTTCTTTTCTCCAATCACTATTCATATATAGATAAAGTAGTTTAGTGTTTATACCAGTAAGGTTTGCATTCTACAATTCAAACAAGCGGAGAGATAGTCATTTTCAAGCTTATAAACAGTAGAAGTAGCAATTTTAATATATACTACAACGTTTGCTTAACATAAACTATAATAAGAAAATTGGCATATCAAAGCGGTCAAAACTAGACGCTATTAGCATACTTTCAAACTGATCACGCCGAATCAAGCCAGTGTCAAGAAAAGGCTTATTCATTCTTCTTTGGTTTTGTTAAACTTATGAATCAGAATACTACTAAAGCTGCGTATGTTGCATCATTGCAGCAATAGTCTGACTTCAAACAAATGTATATTTATATCGTTTTACTAAACACATGTTTAGCCATGGGCAGTAGTGTTAATTAGCATCCCGAGGGGTCATCTACTTGTTCTTTATTGCAACATTTGTTAATCAAACTTGCCGGAGTAAAAACCCCTCTTTACCCCAAAAGAAAAACATCCGTTCAGATATAAACATAAACAAAACAACTAAGCGCTTGAATCTGAGCTTACAACTGTAACCTACCCATAATATATTGCATAGAACAACATATTCGCAACTACTAAAGCTATGAGAACTAGCATTGAATTGCAACAATAATCTGACCAATTTGTACCTCAACAATCTGCGGTTGCTCTCTACTTTTCTGCAGAAAAAAAACAAAAAAAGAATCATAATTAAATTGCTTCGGTTTTTACCCATGTCAAAGTTATGTTGGTTAGATGATATAATGTGGATCATGTGCTTATTTTAAAAAAACAAGTTATATAAGCCAATAAAATGTGCTTAGTTCATTCAAACGCATGACTCTTTCAGTTACTACCCCAACAATATCAAATCATGAAATCATAAAAAAATGCAAGTGTTCATTCGAGCATATGATAGATAGTATCTCACCCACATCAATTTACTTTTCACTCGTCACGTGTTCTTGTTTCCTCAGCCTTTGTTCCCAATTCCTTTGATCTAAAATGAATATGTGAAGTCAGTTGACAAAATCACCATTCACATATCAATAATACCAACAAAACAAATACTCACTTTATATACTCCCGCACATCACCAATGTCGTCTTCTTTAATCTGAGTAAAACGAAATGTATCTTCCATATCGAGTTCAACGGCCAAATCATAGGTACCTTCTGTGCTTCCTGGTAAAGTTTTCATAACCAACACCTGCGTGTAAAATGAAGTACTATGATATATGCTCCTGTGCATTAACGTTTTGTTACTATTCAAAATGCTTAATTTTTTTGTACCCAATCATGTAGTATATGAACAGACTTTGTGGGCACGAACAAGATGCTGTCTTCAAGCAAATACAGATAACCTTCATTGTTTTTATACGACGACTTAACAAATTTACCACTCGCAATCAAAGGTACCACACGAGCAAGCCCTCCAAAAATCCTCGTGAAGACGTCATGAATGATACCCTGTTTTTAAAAAAACGTAAGCCAAATAAAGATTCACTTTAAAGAAGAATTTTTTTTAATGTTGTTGTTGTACCTTGTATGAGTTTTCGAGCACTTTTGGTTTCAGTTTTTCAACCTCATGGACATTCAACTTTTTCTCAACCTCAAGGTTGTTATCAAACTGCACAAACAAACGATGATCATCATACCAAAACTGAACATGTAGTACCTAACAGCATGTTTGAGTCAGGGACACAATATATATTACCTTTATTACGATGTCAGATATCACACTTTTATCCATTAAGAAAGACGGACCAATGGCGAGGATTACCCTAGTACTTTTTCCCTGCATAAAAGTTAATATCAGATACCAAATTAAAAGGAGCTTTGTGTCTAAAGAAGTGATACTTTACCCTCTTCCAAACAATAAGCTTCACGACCCTCTCGTACAATATCTCCACTTTCGTCTTCGTCTTATAGTGTTCCAGTATGAAACGCTTCAAGTGCAACTTTAAACTGCATGAATTACTCAAATCAAGAACTTCTAATGCATCAAACTCCACAACAGCAGCAGCCTCATCATTTGAATAGACTATCCCTTGCTTCGATTCGAGTAAGTGTTTTAAAGACTGTCGTTTATTTAACATATTAGACAGAGATAAAGATAGAGACAGACGGGAGAACATAACAGTGTTCTTTAGCAAATTCGAAAGCATACCTGTGCAGGATCAATAGATTCTTTAACTCCAAAAGCAAGATTGGTTTCAGGGATGTGAAATGACATCTCAAGCAGACTATCTTTCTGTATTAACAAATAATTAACGATTTATTACAATAGTACTGTACCTTTCTGGATAATATATAGAGAGAAGAAAAAAAGAAAAAAGCAGAAAGCATTAGAATCGGAAACTGAAAGCACCTCTTCATAAATCTTCAGGGAATCACTCTGGAACTGGATGGTAACATCTTTCTTGCTTGTGGTCTTTACATTCGACACTCGATCTAAATCAAAGCGAAGGGCTGTTTTGTTGTCCACTATCATCGAAAGACTATTACCTACATGATATTCACTTAATTAGCACCAATTTACACATTTCGAATTGTCAAAAATCCAATTTCAGTGACAAACATTTTTGACACAACAAAGCTAGCAAGTTATATACCTGTCGTTATGCAGATAGATAGAGACAAAATCCCATCATAGCCCGCAAAGTCAGGTGGGATTGTTAGGTGATTCTTTCCGGGCTCATTATGCTTGGACCACTTTGTGTGTATCTCTGGAACACATTTCAACGTCCGAGATGTTTCCATGCTTTTAGCAGTCAACGTATACACAATATGCTTCTTTACTGCATGTGTGCCGACACAATCAATATAAAAAATACGTCCTTGTTTCTCAATTCGATGACTGAGGATGAGGATGACACTTCCGCTTTGTGCTTGAAGAAAAACGTGTTCCTGACTAATGTCTACACAAAGAGAAAAGGTGGTGTTGTAAGCGAACCGGGTGATGTCATCTGCATGGTTGATACCAAAGTGATGGTACAGGTTCTCGTAAGAGCCGGAAAAGGAACATGATGACGGGTGAGGGCAAAAGCATGTGGCACGTGGACAATCTTTTTCGTGCTCAGTCTTTTCATTGTAAGGATGTGTCTTTTTGCAACCATATTTAGCATATTTGCATGATATTTTGCCGATTGATTCGATGACCTTCTCAAGACCTCGACAACGGTTATTGTAGTAACCGCAACATGAACATTTACTCTTGAGCTTGGAGCAGCATGAGGAGCATACTAGATGGGCGTTCTCGCACTGCAATCCATATAGCAAATATAAAATATATATATATATATATATATATATATATATATATATATATATATATATATATATATATATATATATATATATATAATATATATATATATATATATATATATATATATATATATATATATATATATATATATAGTACTATATAATATGCAGATCAAATCGTCCCTTAGCAATTCATTAGAGCTTATAATCAAATATGTATTCTTATTAGCTAGTAGTAGCACTCACTATATCTTTGCAACCTCAACCCTAGGTTCGTCCCGTAGGATTTCTAAGGTGGCCGCAAGTCAGCAGGTAAAGTTGAGTTTCAAAAATGGTTGTTTCCATTAGGGGAATAAGGGATTCCCTCAGAAACAGATCAACCATCTACTTAACAAGTTATATGTTGTGGTTTACGTTATTAAAAAACGTCAGCCATAGCACCCAATATAATTCTCAAGCCTACTCATAACTCAATTCTGGTACAAACTATTCCACAGTTTACTAAGTTAGCCACAACTTTTCTATCATCTCAATCGATTCTTCGAGCTAAATTCAATTTATAAGGTGTTTTTATGGTTGATTAGCGGTTTGCAGTGTTGATCAATGAAGACTTCGTGCTTCCTTCAGTTACAACCTCAATTAAATGATAAAAGATTTACCTGGAAGACAGGGGTCCCCAATGGCTCGAGACAAACAGAGCAATCCAATGCTGCTGGGTCGTTGAGCACCACCTTTAGAACATCAGGATCATTCATCATCGTAAAGACTTCCTTCTGCACCTCGAGGGCGGCTGGATCATCTTTTTTGATGCAGACGGACAGAGACAGAATCCCACTGTCACCGGCCGCAAACGCAGATGGGACAGTTAGGTAGCTATTGGTAAAACTATGTTTGGGCAACTGTGTGTGTACCTCTGGTACAGAGTTAAAAGTAAGAGATGTCTTCATATCGATGCTTTCAGCAGCCAAATGATATACAAACATATTTTCCAAAGTGTTTTTGGGGCCGACACAATCAACATAGAAGGCTCGTCCGCCATTTTGTAGCACTTCGTGATGGAGGATGAAAACGACACTTCCGCGTCTTTCTTGAAGAAAGATTTGGTTTTGACCGAGTTCTACGGGAACAGCAAAGGTGGTGTTGTAGGTGAAGCGGGTGGCGGAAAGTGGATGTTGGATGTCAAAGTGGCGGTACACCAACCATGAGCTATGTGCATAGGAACATGAGGGGTAAGGGCAAAAACAACTGACATGTTGACACACTTGTTCATGGTCAATCTTGTTGGGGTAAGGCATTGTCTTGGTGCAACTATTGTGAGCATTTTTACATAGAATGTGAATTGATTGGAGGAACTTTTCGAGGCCATAGCAACGGGTATGGATGGGGAGGCAGCAAAAAGGGCATTTAGTCTTCAACTTGGAGCAGCAGGAGGAGCAGGCAATGTGGCCGTTGTCACACTAAACATTGAATTGGATTAAAGATGAACTAACTAACCTT
This sequence comes from Glebionis coronaria, assembly GCA_025667525.1. Taxonomy (NCBI): domain Eukaryota; kingdom Viridiplantae; phylum Streptophyta; class Magnoliopsida; order Asterales; family Asteraceae; genus Glebionis; species Glebionis coronaria. The sequence goes on along the minus strand of JANFOE010002087.1, from coordinate 25,266 downwards.
TAGGGAAAAACAAAAAAAGTAAGTAAAGTACCTGGAAGAAGGGGGCGAAAAGCTGTTCAAGACATATGGGGCAATCGAATACTTCCCGATCATTCAAGACAGTATACACATTATGATTTTTGAGCTCAGACGAAGAAGCTGGGAACACAATAACTTGTTGTTCATCATCTTCATCATCATCTGACCATCTGAAAGAACTTCTCTGTTTGTAAATGACTTCTTCTTCATCATCATCATCATCACTATCAAGTAAGCCGATAACTTCTTCTTCTTTTTCATCATCACTATCAAGTACGACGAGCTCAGAATCAGAACGGAACCTGTCTTCTTCATCATCTATTTCTTGTAAGGGAAGGATAACTTCTTCTCCTTCTTCTTCTTCATCTATTTGTTCTAAGGGAAGAATAGCTTCTTCTTCTTTATCATTATCTGAAATTTGATCAACATAACTTTGAGACGAACTCGACGATAGCCGTCTCCTTTTATAAATTATTTCTTTTTCTTCTGATGAAGAAGATAACCGTTTCGTTTTATGAATTACTTCTTCTTCTTCTTCTTCATCTGAAGTTATTACAAACGGATAAACGAAGAAGAAGAAGAACCGGAGGATAGACGTCTCCTTTTAAAAATTATTTCTTTTTCTTCTTCTTCTTCTTCTGATGAAGAAGATAACCTTTTCCTTTTATGAATTACTTCTTCTGCTTCTTCATCATCTGAAGTTATTACAAACGGATAAACACGTCTTTGAGACGAAGAAGAAGAACCGGAGGATAGCCGTCTCCTTTTAAAAATTATTTCTTTTTCTTCTTCTTCTTCCCCTGATGAAGAAGATAACCGTTTCATTGCAATCGTACCTTTTTCTTAGGTTTGGTGGTTTGTTTTTCTGGCCGCCGGAACTTAATAAGGGTTTAGGATTTTGAGTTGTATTGGATTTAAAGGTTCGTTCGGATTTAGGTTTTGATAATAAAAAATTGTAACAGGGATAAACCGTATGTCATTATTTATAATGATAATGAGTACATTATATAGTAAGTATAAGTTTATGGATCAATGTAGAACACGGGCTTTGAGGAATACGACTACTTACTAAATAATAGACTTAATTACATAAATGGTCCATGTGGTTTACCGAGTTTTACGGGTTCAGTCCAATTTCGAAATTTGTTACACGCCCGGTCCCTGTGGTATTAACAAGTTACGGTTTCAGTCCATTTTGATAGTTTTTTTCTAAATATTAGAGTAAAATTAGTTAAATGTCCTGACATACAGTTTTTCGAATACATAATGGTCCTATGGTTTTAAGAAATTACAAATTCAGTCCATTTTTTAAAAATTCAAAAAACATTCGACAAAATTTATTCGAAATATTAATAAAAAAATTGATTGAAGAAATATTTAAAATAATTCATTTCGAAAACTTCTATAGAAATTATATTCCGAAATATTTATAAAATAATTTAAAATTTAATTTCAAAAAATAAAAAAAATATACATTTCGAAAAACTTTAAAAAAATTACATTTAATTTCAAAAAGAATAAATAAATAAAAATTTTGAATAAAATTTCAGAAAAAGTAAAACTTTTTCAAAATATTTCAAAAAGTTTTACTTTTTTTCAAAATATTTTCAAAAAACTTTTTGATTGAATATATTAGAGTCATTTGGACTTTAAACAACAAAATTGAAGAATTCGGTGGTTTCACCATTTACGTAAGGTTAATGATTGGCATATTTTAAAAATTGATTGAGACATTTTAACTTGTGCATCGAAAAGTTGTATTATGTATATATTATGTTCTAGTAGTTTGTATATTTGAGTGTGTTAATAAAAAATTAATTAAAGTAGCTAAGTATAAATTATTTCTTTTTCTTCTTCTTCTTCTTCTTCTTCTTCTAATGAAGAAGATAACGGTTTCCTTTTATGAATTACTCCTTCTTCTTCTTCATCATCTGAATTACAAACGGATAAACACATCTTTGAGACGACGAAGAAGAAGAAGAACTGGAGGATCGCCGTCTCCTTCCATAAATTATTTCTTTTTCTTCTTCTTCTTCTTCTGATGAAGAAGATAACGGTTTCCTTTTATTAATTACTTCTTCTTCTTCATCATCATCTGAAGTTATTACAAACGGATAAACACGTCTTTGAGACGAAGAAGAAGAAGAACCGGAGGTTATCCGTCTCCTTTTATAAATTATTTCTTTTTCTTCTTCTTCTTCTGATGAGGAAGATGACCGTTTCCTTTTATGAATTACTTCTTCTTCTTCTTCATCATCTGAAGTTATTACAAACGGATAAACACGTGTTTGAGACGAAGAAGAAGAAGAACCGGAGGATAGTCGTCTCCTTTTAAAAATTATTTCTTTTTCTTCTTCTTCTTCCCCTGATGAAGAAGATAACCGTATCATTGCAATTGTACCTTTTTCTTAGGTTTTCGATTCGGTGGTGGTTTGTTTTTCTAGCTGTCGGAACTTAATAAGGGTTTAGGATTTTGAGTTGGATTAGATTTAAAGGTTCGTTTGGATTTAGGTTTTGATAATAAAAAATTGTAAGAGGGATAAACCATATGTCATTATTTATCTCTACTACTTATAAAGGAAAAATACCAAAACCTTGAATGTTGAAAACCATGTAATTTAGGAAATGTTGAAAGATTTATTGCACTTTGTTGAAAAAAGCTTCCTATACACGAGTCTTCTTTACGTTTCAATTCCTGAGATGGCCAGCCCATATTTTTTATTTTGGAATGTGTTTCAAATCAACAGCTGTAAAAACACACAAAACCTAAAACACATATAAGTATACTAGACGAGTACCCGTGCATAGCAGGGGGTTTCTAGTTTCGACAAGATTTTATAGACGAATAATTGTTTTTTTTGGCAAACTGTCTTTATGGCGCGCCAGAAAATCCAATTTAATACTGTTTTAAGATAGCATAGATGAGTTGGGTTTCAGTAACGTGAATATGTGTGAGATTTCCTAGTCCTGTAGTTTTCAACATACCGCCAAACATTCAGACATGTAACATTAACCCACATGAGCAAAAGTAACCTAATATCTTAATTCAGCTCATAAACATAAATAAAGTTAGTGTATCAAATACAATAATAAACTTCCACCAATTTCTAATAAGTTACAAAAAAGCATTGATTTAGCAACAAACATTATGAAAATGGCAGCCAACTTGATATACATGAAGCGAATTGATGTGATTGTTTACTTTATATACATTGTGTTAAATGATGATTCAGAAACCAATATTCCTTCAAAGCCGTTGCGTAATAATATTGTTTGCATACCTCCTGACTGTTGGGAATCAATTTCCCAAAATGCCTTCTCACGCAGCTAAATCACATTATCACACATGTCCATATTCCCAATTGCCCACTTATTCGAGCAAGATTACCCCTCTGATAGTCAGAACCAAGTTCCTGACACTATTTGTTGTATAGCCATAAGACAATAAAGTTGCATACAGTTGCAACACATAACTCAAAGAAATAATTATGGAATCATTCGTGTATTTTTAGCCTAATGACTAAGAAATACGTTGGTGTTAATATCATAAATGTAAGGGATTTTAAAAGGGTTTCCGAAAGATTTTAAAAAGGTATAAGGGACTGCGATACATGGTTTTAAAACCCTTTAGAAGTTGTTTCTGGTTTACAGTCATAAAGTAAGACTAATTTGCGTGTTTTCGTCTACAGAAACTACTACATAACTGTCTATATGGGTCTTGCACTTTATGTATATTTTTTATATTTTTGTGATGGCATCGTTCATATTATGATCGCGCTTCCATTTACTATGATTGAATACATATAGAATGTCTAATAATATACACAATAATGTGATAAACTGGATCATGAACTCATGTAACGTCTTGAAGTGCTAGTTATATGGAAATAATAAAAGAATAAATAAAAGATGACTATATGCTATATTTCCTTTCCCCTGAACCGGAACACTATGCTCAAATGATTCAAGTATTGGGCATATTCAACTTTTCAACTTTCAACAATTGGGATACAACCTTTATAGGGTATATAGATATAGATATAGATAACACGCTCTCTCTAAACCTAAAAACTGCCGCCACACCCAATTTTTTATCCATCTCTCTATCAAACCCCATATCACCACCGACTAATCCCTTTGGCCACCATCACCACCGCCGCCGTTTGCCAAATAGCCACTGTCTCTCGATGGTTTAGGTTGTTTTGGTGGGATAGGTGGCTTCGGTTGATGTTTTTTTGATATTATGGTTGTTGGCCTAGATGATTTAAATACAACACTGTCGCATAACCATTTTCGTCTCCTTATTGATTTGTCCTTCAAACTTAACTATCAGATTTGGTGGTTTGATGGGTGTGTTTATGTTATTTCAAAGTTAGATATCTCTTAAAGTTTGTTTGGTTTAGTATTTGGTGGTTTTAAGGTTTGTTAATACGAAAAAACAAATTTTTTTAATGTTTGGTTTCTTATAGTATATGCTTTTTGTTCAGCGGGATCTATAGCCAGTTTTGTTGAGGGTGATTATGGTTAATCAAGCAAACACACATAAAGAGAAGAGAAGACATGGATTTTCCAAATGAAAGAAACCTCGATGATGATTTTGAGGTTTGTTTTATATGCACTTTTAATTATCATAAATCTATAAATATGTGTATCCATGGAAAGTCTTGAATCATTTAACACAATTAAGGTATAAATAATTTCCTACTGGTTTGCTTAATTGATAATTTGGTCCAATATCCCTAAATCATTTCCTAATTAAATTACATGGTTTTAGAAATCTAAGCCTTATATAATGCATAATACAAAAAGAATTGAAAAAATATGTCAAATCTGGAAATCTTGAGATAGCTACATTTGCTCTTGTAGCACCGTCTAAAATCATTGATGATGATGGACATCCTAAGAGAACTTGTCGGTATAATAATTTTTTTGTAATATAGGGATGCTGGATGCATGGACTGCGCAAGTGAACATATTGGTTATTGGTTCGGGATTGTTGTCTAGCATGGGAGACGACTTGGCTCGATTGGATGTATTGACTAACTTTGCTCTTTCTCAAGGAGTAATATCCTAACATTAAAATCATGTTATTGAAATAAAAACACAAGTTTGTGGTAATAAGAGAGTTAACTTAGTTTCTTTATTTTTTGGTGTATTTTGTGTTTAGGTGTAGGGTGTAGATCCAAGTGAAAGTCTTGTTCTAAATAAACCAGTAAGCATATTTGTTTTATTTCTTGCAATGTTTCATGTTTATGTATTTTTTTTAACAAGACATACCCAGTTGTTGTTTAGTTATTTTAGGAATTGGTTAATGATTCATAATGTTTTATACTTGAGCATTCTCGAAGTTGTTATGGTGATCCTCAAATTCTATTGCTATAATGCATAATCAATGTTTTGTATTTGTCACGCCTACACGAGATTTGTTTCTTGACATATATCCATGTTTGTAATCTCGAAGAGGCAAACTGTTAAGCTTGCTAAAAGAAATTTTTCTTGTATGTTCATACATATTGTTACACAACCACTTTTGTGCCACTTGGTTTAGTATTGCAAGACTCTACTCGTTTACAATAATTCAAAATCTATAAGTTGGAATTTCATCTAGATCCATAATTGCTGCAAAGTAAGACAATTATCTCACTTCTCACTGTTTTCTTTTTATAAGATTCTATACTATCGTAGCTAAGTTAACTCAATCTTCATATTCTATTCCATTAGCATATTGTTTGAAAGGTAGGCTGGTGTTTTTACTAAAATTTTCATATTAAAACTAGCAGGTGGTTTTTCCAACTTTGGGAGCATTATTCATCAATGGTGTTGTTTGATTATGTGGCGTATATCACCTTGGTGATTTCAAGTCATAACAAATGCATACTATTCGTGTAGCTGTCATATATATATGTAATCAAGAACATGGTTTGAACTACAACATTAAAGCAGTTTTTGAGCTAATAATAACCACTAAAATATGGCCTTTGAAGTTATTAAAATATGCGAACAGAAATCACTCTACGTGGAATCAATTATCATTATAACTGTGCCGCATGACTAGAAATGGCTAAGAGATAAAGGTAATGATAGATTAAAATCAATCTCCCTAATATTGAAATATATGTTGCTGTTATGGTCCATGTGCATTTGGTGCTTTTACAGCTATTGCATGCTTTTTTTGTTAACTTTTAACAGTTTGAAAGTATCTTGAAGGTTGTTTGCGCTTTTTAGTTACAACATTTATAAGGCTGTTTTTTACAGATTTTTATGTTGTTTTCTGTAGTATTTATATGGTTTTTAACAGATCTATAAGGGTATATATATATCCATTAAAGTAAAAAAAATTAAAAAATGAAAAACCTTTTGCGTGGGCTGGTAGCTACGACGTCAAAGCCAAGACATCAACCCACGGATTGTGGCAGTTGTTTTGTCCGTTGCAGTTGGAACCCGACCAAAATCTGCATAGAACACCACAAAATTATTTCCATTCCTCTCCACAAAACTCAGTTTTATCTCATTTTTTTCATAGTCACTAACACTGTAGCCCCAATGGATTAGCTTGGTCCTTTGGTCCTCAATAAATGCGTATTGGAAGTTTTTTTCAAGTGTTAGATATAAGGTAAACGGTAATTGAGTTACAATACTTTCATGCCTAAACTATAACCAGCCTTGTAAGCTACATGTTGCCAAATCCCAACATAGCACCTAACTTAAAATAGTATTCAAGTGTGCAAACTATATAATATCATTATTCTATATACTTATGAGCTTGTGTGAACTTGGAAATGCTCATAAGCCCATTTTTTCGACTTATCAAGTTAACTCAAATAAGTCATAAGATTATGCTCATAAGCTGGAAAAGTGTACATATGAGCTTTTCCAAGTTCAAGTGAGCACGTAAGCCCATAAACTAAGCTAATCCAAACACCCCTTCATCTTACTTTCACTCTTAAAAAGAAATGAAAAGAATAACTATAAGAATGGAGATGATAATAATATTATTCTAACTCACATTATTAAATATTTATAGCAATACGTTTGTTGAAATAGTAATACATATTTCCATAAAACCCACGAATAATTTATAAAAGACAGGAAATAAAGTGATTCATCTTTTTTGTTTAGTATAAATCTATCATATCTAATGTTCCAAAATACTTACCTCCATATTTTTTTACCCGACATGACCTTGTTGCCGTTTCCTGGTTGCGGTCCCCGTACATCATCAAGTCGCTTATTTTTTAGATGCAGCGAATATAATATATTAAAAGCATATATAATCTATTAAAAGCATGCACATTTCAAATTAATGAATGGTGTAAATGATAGTTCAAAATACTTGTGAGTATCAAATTCCCATCATAAAGTAAACCCAACAACTAAACTAAATAATTGTTTGAATCCATTTTCAACATTTAGATTACTCTTTTATAATGTAGTATAGAATTGTAGATGTAGATTAACAACCTACTTAAAAAAGCTAAATATACAAATAAAATTACCAGGCTGCGCCGACAATGTAGATTCCTACTAAAGCTGAAGTACTTAGGCGGCGATGACTTCAGTAAACCCTAAAAAAATCATCAAAAAGCAATACAAATTTAGATCTATAATATGTATATATTCTAATATCTATACATGTATTAAAAGAAAATCAAATAAACATAAAAACATGTATTAAAAGAAAATCAAATAAACATAAAAACATTAAAAAAAACACACCTGCAATGTTCGTAATGAATGGGTAAAAGTGGTGGCGGCACTCGGTAGTAGAGGGGCTTGGTGGTTGGAGGATAATGAAATAGTGATGTGTTTGTTTTTTAGGGTGAAAAAAATATGTAAATAAATGGATGGCAACTTACAATGTTCCAGCATTTTTTCATTGTTTTCATATTAAGTTGTTTATTTTTTCAGTTGTTTCCATATATACTCATTTGTTAAAAATTTTCAACATTTTAACATTTTACATACACCCTTTATAGGGTAATAGACGAGTACCCACGCATATCAGCGGGTTTCTAGTTTCGACAAGATTTTACCGACGAATAATTGTTTCTTGGCAAACTGTCTTTATGGCGCGCTAGAAAATCCAATTTAATACTGTTTTGAGATAGCATAGATGAGTTGGGTTTCAATAACGTGAATATGTGTGAGATTGTCTAGTCCCGTAGTTTTCAACACACCGCCAAACATTCAGACATGTAACATTAACCCACATGAGCAGAAGTAACCTAATATCTTAATTCAGCTCATAAACATAAAGAAAGTTAGTGCATCAAATACAATAATACACTTCCACGAATTTCTAATAAGTTACAAAAAACATAGATTTAGCAAAAAACATTATGTAAATGGCAGCCAACTTGATAAGCATGAAGCGAATTGATGTGATTGTTGAATTCATTTACGTTGTTTTAAATGATGATTCAGAAGCCAATATTCCTTCAAAGCCGTTGCGTTATAAGATTGTTTGCATACCTCCTGAGTGTTGGGCATCAATTTCCCAAAATGTCTTCTCACGCAACTAAATCACATTATCACACATGTCCATATTCCCAATTGCCCACTGATTCCAGCAAGATTACCCCTCTGATAGTCAGAACCAACTTCCTGACACTATTTGTTGTATAGCCATAAGACAATAAAGTTGCATACAGTTGCAACACATAACTCAAAGAAATACTTATGGAATTATTGGTGTATTTTTTAGCCTAATGACTAAGAAATACGTTGGTGTTAATATCATAAATGTAAGGGATATTAAAAGGGTTTCCGAAAGATTTTAAAAGGTATAAGGGACTGCGATACATGGTTTTAAAACCCTTTAGAAGTTGTTTCTGGTTTACAGTCTTAAAGTAAGACTAATTTGCGTGTTTTCGTCTACAAAAACTACAACATAACTGTCTATATGGGACTTGCACTTTCTATATGTTTTTTATATTTTTGTGATGGCATCGTTCATATTATGGTCGCACTTACATTTACTATGATTGAATACATATAGAATGGCTAATAATATACACAATAATGTGATAAACTGGATCATGAACTCATGTAACATCTTGAAGTACTAGTTATATGGAAATAATAAAAGAATAAATAAAAGATGAATATATGCTATATTTCCTTTCCCCTGAACCGGAACACTATGCTCAAATGATGCAAGTATTGGGCATATTAAAAGCACCTGAGTGTGGCATTGCGAAATCGCTAACTTTGGCATACGTTTTAAGAATCATCGGGTATTATTTGAAATTCCCTGACATAGCTTTCTGGTCTGCAGTTTCATACACAAATAGTAAAAAAAATAGACGGCCAATTAGTACTTTACAATCAAACTAAACAATTTCCAAGTCAGTACATGATTGGAAGGACATTACCTTCAAAAAGTGCATGGAAAACTTCCTTAATCGTCACATTCAGTTCTTGAAGTAAAAGTGAAATGTTTTAAGAGTTCTTTGTGTCGAAAACGTGGTTTTCATTGTTGATCTGTGATGGCAGAATCTGTAGCTTTGTGGCAGTTGTTTTGTCCGTTGCAGCTGGAACCCGGCCAAAATCTGCATAGAACACTACAAAATAATTTCCATTCCTCTCAACAAAACTCAGTTTTATCTCATTTTTTTCATAGTCACTAACACTGTAGCCCCAATGGATTAACTTGGTCCTTTGGTCCTCAATAAATGCGTAGTGAAAGTTTTTTTTTTTCAAGTGTTAAATATAAGGTAAACGGTAATTGAGTTACAATACTTTCATGCCTAAACTATAACCAGCCTTGTAAGCTACATGTCGCCCAATCCCAACAAATCCCCTAACTTAAAATAGTAGTCAAGTGTGCAAACTATATAATATCATTATTCTGCATACTTATGAGCTTCTGTGAACTTGGAAATGCTCATAAGCCCATTTTTTTGGCTTATCAAGTTAACTCAAATAAGTCATAAGATTATGCTCATAAGCTGGAAAAGTGTACTTATGAGCTTTTCCAAGTTCAAGTGAGCACGTAAGTCCATAAACTAAGCTAATCCAAACACCCTTCATCGTACTTTCACGCTTAAAAAGAAATGAAAAGAATAACTATAAGAATGGAGATGATAATAATATTATTCTAACTCGCATTATTAAATATTTTATAGCAATACGTTTGTGGAAATAGTAATATAGATTTCCATAAAACCCACGAATAATTTATAAAAGACAGGAAATAAAGTGATTCATCTTTTTTCTTAAGTATAAATCTATCATATCTAATGTTCCAAAATACTTACCTCTATATTTTTTACCCGACATGACCTTATTGCCGTTTCCTGGTTGCGGTCCCCGTACATCATCAAGTCGCTTATTTTTTGGATGCAGCAAATATAATATGTTAAAAGCATATATAATCTGTTAAAAGCATTCACATTTCAAATTAATGAATGGTGTAAATGATAGTTCAAAATACTTGTGAGTATCAAATTTCCATCATAAAGTAAACCCAACAACTAAACTAAATAATTGTTTGAATCCATTTTCTACATTTAGATTACTCTTTTATAATGTAGTATAGAATTATAGATATAGATTAACAACCTACTTAAAAAAGCTAAATATACAAATAAAATTACCAGGCTGCGGCGACAATATAGATTCCTACTAAAGCTAAAGTACTTAGGCGGCGATGACTTCAGTAAACCCTAAAAAATTCGTCAAAAATGCAATACAAATTTAGATCTATAATATGTATATATTCTAAAATAGATACCTTCAAAGATTGAAATTAGATGAAGGCTGAAAGCAACCATAGCGGCGGCGATTCCCGATGGCGATGTTAGAGCAGACAATATGTGGCGCCAGACAGTGACTGAAATAAAATATGACAAAGATTAAGATAAACGTATCTGTAAACATAATTAAATTTAAAAACGTGTTTAATATCTATACATGTATTAAAAGAAAATCAAATAAACATAAAAACATTAAAAAAGACACCTGCAATGTTCGTAATGAATGGGTAAAACTGGTGGCGACAGTCGGTAGTAGAGGGGCTTGGTGGTTGGAGGATAGTGAAATAGTGATGTGTTTGTTTTTTAGGGTGAAAAAATATGTAAATAAATGGATTGCAACTTACAATGTTCCAACATTTTTTCATTGTTTTCATAGTAAGTTGTTTAATTTTTCAATTGTTTCCATATATACTCAATTGCTGAAAATTTTCAATGTTTCAACATTTTACATACACCATTTATAGGGTACTAGACGAGTACCCGCGCAGAGCAGCGGGTTTCTAGTTTCGACAAGATTTTACCGACGAATAATTGTCTTTTGGCAAACTGTCTTTATGGCGCGCCAAAAAATCCAATTTAATACTGTTTTGAGATAGCATAGATGAGTTGGGTTTCAGTAATGTGAATATGTGTGAGATTGCCTAGTCTCGTAGTTTTCAACACACCGCCAAACATTCAGACATGTAACATTAACCCACATGAGCAAAAGTAACCTAATATCTTAATTTATCTCATAAACAAAAAAAGAGTTAGTGTATCAAACACAATAATAAATTCCCACCAATTTCTTATAAGTTACAAAAAACATAGATTTAGCAACAAACATTATGCAAATGACAGCCAACTTGATATGCATGAAGCGAATTGATGGGATTGTTGACTTCATTTACAGGGTGTTAAATGATGATTCAGAAGCCAATATTCCTTCAAAGCCGTTGCGTTATAAGATTGTTTGTATACCTCCTGAGTGTTGGGCATCAATTTCCCAATATGTCTTCTCACGCAGCTAAATGACATTATCACACATGTCTATATTCCCAATTGCCCACTGATTCGAGCAAGATTACCCCTCTGATAGTCAGAACCAACTTCCTAACATGTTTTTATATTTTTGTGATGGCATCGTTCATATTATGGTCGCGCTTACATTTACTATGATTGAATACATATTGAATGGCTAACAATATACACAATAATGTGATAAACTGGATCATGAACTCATGTAACGTCTTGAAGTGCTAGTTATATGGAAATAATAAAAGAACAAATAAAAGATGAATATATCCTATATTTCCTTTCCCCTGAACCGGAACACTATGCTCAAATGATGCAAGTATTGGGCTTATTAAAATATACCTGAGTGTGGCATTGCGAAATCGCTAACTTTGGCATACGTTTTTAGAATCATCGGGTATTATTTGAAAATCCCTGACATAGCTTTTTGGTCGGTAGTTTCATACACAAATAGTAAAAAAAAATAGGCGGCCAAATAGTAATTTACAATCAAACTAAACAATTTCCATGTCAATACATGATGGGAAGGACATTACCTTCTAAAAGTGCATGGAAAACTTCCTTAATCGTCACATTCAGTTCTTGAAGTAAAAGTGATATGTTTTAAGAGTTCTTTGTATCGAAAACGTGGTTTTCATTGTTGATCTGTGATGGAAGAATCCATAGCTTTGTGGGAGTTGTTTTGTCCGTTGCAGTTGGAACTCGACCAAAATCAGCATAGAACACTAGAAAAATTATTTCCATTCCTCTCCACAAAACTCAGTTTTATCTCATTTTTTCATAGTCACTAACAGTGTATCCCCAATGGATTAGCTTGGTCCTTTGGTCATCAATAAATGCGTAGTGAAAGTTTTTTTTCAAGTGTTAAATATAAGATAAACGGTAATTGAGTTACAATACGTTCATGCCTAAACTATAACCAGCTTTGTAAGCTACATGTTTCCAAATCCCAACATCGCCCCTAACTTAAAATAGTAGTCAAGTTTGCAAACTATATAATATCATTATTCTGCATACTTATGAGCTTGTGTGAACTTGGAAATGCTCATAAGCCCATTTTTTCGGCTTATCAAGTTAACTCAAATAAGTCATAAGATTATGCTCATCAGCTGGAAAAGTGTACATATGAGCTTTTCCAAGTTCAAGTGAGCACTTAAGTCCATAAACTAAGCTAAACTATAAACTTAGCTAATCCAAACACCCCTTCATCGTACTTTCACGCTTAAAAAGAAATGAAAAGAATAACTATAAGAATAAAGATGATAATAATATTATTCTAACTCACATTATTAAATATTTTATAGCAATACGTTTGTTGAAATAGTAATATAGATTTTCATAAAACCCACGAATAATTTATAAAAGACAGGAAATAAAGTGATTTATCTTTTTTCTTAAGTATAAATCTATCATATCTAATGTTCCAAAATACTTACCTCCATATTTTTTACCCGACATGACCTTATTTCCGTTTCCTGGTTGCGGTCCCCGTACATCATCAAGTGGCTTATTTTTTGGATGCAACGAATATAATCTGTTAAAAGCATATATAATATGTTAAAAGCATGCACATTTCAAATTAATGAATGGTGTAAATGATAGTTCAAAATACTTGTGAGTATCAAATTTCCATCATAAAGTAAACCCAACAACTAAACAAAATAATTGTTTGAGTCCATTTTCAATATTTAGATTACTCTTTTATAATGTAGTATAGAATTATAGATATAGATTAGCAACCCACTTTAAAAAACTAAATATACAAATAAAATTACCAGGCTGCGCCGACAATGTAGATTCCTACTAAAGATGGAGTACTTAGGCGGCGATGACTTCAGTAAACCCTAAAAAATCGTCAAAAATGAAATACAAATTTAGATCTATAATATGTATATATTCTAAAATAGACACCTTCAAAAACTGAAATTAGATGAAGGCTGACAGCAATCATAGCGGCTGCGATTCCCGATGGCGATCTTAGAATAGACAATATGTGGCGCCAGACAGTGACTGAAATAAAATATGACAAAGATTAAGATAAACGTATCTGTAAACACAATTAAATTTAAAAACGTGTTTAATATCTATACATGTATTAAAAGAATATCTAATAAACATAAAAATATTAAAAAAACATACGTGCAATGTTCGTAATGAATGGGTAAATGTGGTGGCGGCAATCGGTAGTAGAGGGGCTTGGTGGTTGGAGGATAATGAAACAGCGATGTGTTTGTTTTTTAGGGTGAAAAACTATGTAAATAAATGGATGGCAACTTACAATGTTCCAACATTTTTTTTATTGTTTTCATAGTAAGTTGTTTAATTTTTTAATTGTTTCCATATATACTGAATTGTTGAAAATTTTCAACTTTTCAACATTTTACATGCTCCCTTTATATAGATACTAGGCGAAAACCCGCGCATAGCAGCGGAAATGCTAGCGGCAAATAATTAATGAAATGCGATTTTATGATAAGTGTTTTTTGAACCGAAAGTGAATTTGTTAAAATAAAATTCGAAACGCTCGTAACATGTGCTGGATTATTAATATGTATAAAAGAAAATGGTGAAACTAAGAATAAAACATTATATTTATCAATTATGAGATAAAATCTAATTATGTATTATTCGTCACGTAAAATTATTAATTAGAATTTAAAACTTTAGTTGGGATATATAGAATAAGAAGTTACTGAGTGACCCCCATGTCGTTTGAGAGACAAAGACCAACCAATTTTTCTCTTGTGGCAAGTCATGTTGCACTTTTAAGTTAAGAGCAGCCAAAACTTTATTTAATTATAAACATCTATCACACTTTGACCTCAATCAAGGAAGACATCCACTTCTAACCTAAATGTCTCTCATTCTCGCACTAAACTTGTTACCGAATTTACCTATCAACCAATAAAGTTCAATATTTTATTAGCTAAACTAAAACACTTCATCGGTTTATCTTTGTAAGAAACGACATCGATGATCTCAGAAGAAAAACAACCTTTGTTCATCTACCTTAACAAACCAAAATGTATCCAAACTTAATAAAGCATTCATTACTCTCTTGACAATTAATTTTATTCTTTCCTAACAAACAAGATGAATTTGAGATATTTTATACAAGTTCAATACACTACGATGAACCATACTTTGACTTTAGCTGCAAACTTTATATCATTGCCCATCATTCTGGGAAATAACAGTTACTAAAGTTTATGTTAGTATCCAAATATTATACATTCCATTACTCTTGTCAAAATACATGGCACACATGAAACAACATTTGAGAGAAGACAAATCTGTATGATAACAAATAATCACTTAACCGTCACATTAACTTGTTCTGTTTGTATACAGATAAAAAACAGAAAATAAACTTAGGTTCTATACTCAACACATTTCATTAATCGGCAAATGAAGGGTAAAATTTCTTATATATAGCTTTCTTATAAGGATTGGGTTAATAAACCACTGGATCACAGTGTCTATGTACGTTGAGTCCTTGCACGAGATCAAAAAGCAGCACACTAAAAGTCAAAATATTTCAAAAATCTTAAAAGGTTTTCGTAACATACACTATTGAAGAAGCTCCGCGTTTATATCTCTCCCACATGCTGCAAATCATGGTTTACCTCCAACGTCCCACTACTTAATTGTCACGTTTTGTTTCATTATTTTTCGCATATTGAACCCGTTATATATATAAAAAATAAACACATGTCACATTAGTGACAATTTGCCTTTCCGTGCTTATGGACCAAGTAAGTGAAGAAAAAAAAGACTTACTCAGCACAATTATGTGTGCCTCTTGAATTGAGGTTTGAAATACATATGAATAATCAGTAGTTGCTTTATTCATCAATCTTACAAAAAGAAATGAAAATACAAGCGCTTGACATAAAAATCCATGTCATAGACTTAAAATAATGGTATATTTTACTACATGTTAAAAAGTAACTACATATCAATTGGTTGTCTTTTTCACACAAAAAATGCATACCAAGGACAGAAGCATACGATGATAACAAATAGTAATAGAATGAACCAAATACCCTCACTCACTGATTGTCACATAAAGTAAATTCAGGTGAAGATGCAGCTTTTCAGGTTGATTTTTCTATGAACTCATCCCATTCTGCCTCCCACAATATAGTCGACGCCTGCATGAAATCGTAGTTATAGAACCCTATAAAGCGGACGTTTTGTTCGCTTATGTTAACACATGTTGTCTCTCCTATCTCTATTTCTCCGCATACAACATGACATTTAATAGAAATCAACAATAATATGAAATTTAATGAATCATTGTTATAATTCTGAATCCGAACAAAATAATATTATTACACGTAAACTGAGAAAACTCAGTAACAAACACACAACTACACCAACCGAAAATAAAAGTACTGATTCGACGATTGACGAAGATACATGACTTTAATCACTAAACATATTTAAGACCATGTAAACCACTAAATAGCCCCCTCTTTAAATGGAAATATGATCTTATTCACAATTAGCCGAAACAAATATGAATATGTTCCCACAAAAATACTTTCAATAGTTACCATGATGTGTAACGCAGATTCACCGGGCCCTTCGTCGGCACCTACAATAACAATAGTTTAAATCGAGTTGGTATAACCCCAAAATTATAAATGTTATTTGTACCCATTCTATGCGATGCCCATGATGGACTTGTTCATATATACATGTAAATAATAACAGGTGTAGTTTGGTCGATCAATAACAACAATCTTTGGAATGAGATGTGGGGGTTGAAGTCCATGTTATGTATGATGATCTCTCGTCAAATGCAATACATGGCGTCTGACACATTAAAAAGAAACATAAGAAATTAGGATCAGATTTATATGAATACATATAACACAACATAATTCAAAATTTAAAATAACGAACAAACCTTAGATCCCGAGGGTGGGTAAGGAAATTCCGGCGACATCTACACGGATTTCGACAAGATATACAAAATAAATTAAAAGACCTTTAAGATCCGGCGAGGCTATCCGGTGGTTGGTCAAAATTATATATCTATACACCACAAACCAACATGATTCTATTCAAACATCACCAATAAATATACAATCCACAGATTTAGGTCCAATCTTTTGGGTCTTAGGTGTCGGCACAGCTACCTTGGCTAGACACCCCCACACTCGTAAGTACTGGTATGATGGCTTTCTTCCCATCCACAGTTCATATGGGGTTTCCTCTTTATCCTTACGAGGTATCTTGTTTAAAAGAAAAGTAGCCGTTAGAATGGCTTCCCCCACATGTCCCGGCTCAAACCAGAACTTAACAACATGGCATTAACCATCTCTTTCAAGGTACGGTTCTTCCTTTCGGCAATACCGTTTTGCTGAGGTGAATAAGGAGCAGTAAACTCATGTCTAATTCCATGTTTCGCACATAGATCAGCAAAAGGAGACACATATTCACCTCCTCTATCACTTCGTACAACCTTGATTTTCCTACCAAGTTGATTCTCAACTTCGGTTTTGTATAGAACAAACTTGTCTATAGCTTCATCTTTACTTTTCAACAAGTAAACGTAGCAGTACTTTGTGCAATCATCAATAAATGTGATGAAGTACTTATTGCCACCTTTTGTGGGTAGTGATTTCAAATCACATATGTCTGTGTGTATCATATCAAGTGGTTCGGTTTTTCGTTCAACCGATTTGAAAGATGATCTTGTAAGTTTGGCTTCGACACAAGTTTCACACTTATAATTTGAATCAATATGAAAATTTGGTATACCATTAAATTTAATCAAACGACGCATTGAATTAAAATTAACATGTCCAAGACAGCCATGCCACACATTAGAAGACTCAATCAAGTAAGCAGAAGAATTCATTTTATTGATATCATTCTTAACAACTATTATGATCTACACTTGATCTATGTCACTACATTAGGTCAGTATCTATTCACAAAGCACAAAATCCTAAAGTTACACACCAAACTAACCACATATTCTAACAATAATTCACTACAACTCATTTTTTGACAAATCATCTAATTTCGCAAAGTATATCTATCTAACACCTCCTAAAATCAGCAATTGAGTTTAGTCAAGTAGATAGAACACGAACTCTGAAAAAGAAGCTGCAATTATTCAATAACTGATGTTACATATTCTAGGTCCAAGAATTTGATAAACATGAACGCTGAAAGACGAAGCAAAGAAACACAAAATAGTACTGTCGTTAAGATAATAAACCGAAAGAGTCGTACATTTGAGTGAATCAACCCCTCCTCCTCGTACATCATCGACATATACTCCAACAACACTATGAAATTTAAATAGTTACTCTAACCGACTCAAGAACCCTCAAATTTCTTATGTAATGTATATAGCTCATAAATAGTTGCAGACATTGTGCCTTTTCTTTCTTGAACTGCTCTCACTGATTTGCACTAAGGATCCATCGCATCAGTTTCATCATTTGAATAGACTATCCCTTGCTTCGATTCGAGTAAGTTTTTAAAAGCCTGTCAATTATTTAACATATTAGACACAGATAAAGATAGAGACAGACGGGAGAACATAACAGTGTTCTTTAGCAAATTCGAAAGCATACCTGTGCAGGATTAATAGATTCTTTACCTCCAAAAGCGAGATTGGTGTCAGGGATGTGAAATGACATGTCAAGCAGACTATCTTTCTGTATTAACAAATAAATTAACCGTTTATTACAATAGTGTACCTTTCTGCTGGATAATATATAGAGAGAAGAAAAAAGAAAAAAGCAGAAAGCATTAGAATCGGTAACTGAAAGCACCTCTTCATAATTCTTCAGGAAATCAGTCTGGAACTCGATGGTAACATCGTTCTTGTTCTTGCTTGTGGTCTTTACTTTCGACACTCGATCTAAATTAAAGCAAAGGGCTGTTTGGTTGTCCACTATCATCGAATCACAATTACCTGAACAAATTAAAGAACAAACGTTTTTGTATATAAAACGATTTAATTTTTATATTTTTTTCTAAGAGAAAAAAAGATACCAACCTGTAAGTTCCAAGTCACCAAAGTTTCTACCACTTACTGAAATTTCCTCCTCCACAACTGGCATGCCCTGGTCGCGGAAGAATGTTGCCGCCTTATCTTTATCCTGCAATGGCCAATGTGAAGCAAGGAATCATCAAGATAAATTGTATCGGCAATTGTAGGAATCCGAACGTGATGACACAAAATTTGATTATGTGATGAAAGCAGTACCGTGTTTATGAAACCACCAAAGCGGAAAAAGGTATCATTTTGCATGATAATATCTAAGAGCCAGCTGCTTTTAGAAACCTTGAGGAATGTGACTTTCTGAAACTCTGAAAGCATCAGTGTGTCTCTTTTTATATGCCCAGAAATAACTTGTCTCCAAATAACAAAACCAGGAACCAGTGACAGTTTCCCGGTGACCTGAAATTTCCATATATATATATATATATATATATATATATATATATATATATATATATATATATATATATATATATATATATATATATATATATATATATATATATATATATATATATATATATATATATATGTATATATATATATATATATATATATATATATATATATATATATATATATATATATATATATATATATATATATATAGAGAGAGAGAGAGAGAGAGGGGCGTTATTGTGGTGACCACCTTTAAAATAAAAACTATAAGAACCATTGTAGACCATTGGATGTATCATTAATGAAATCACAAGATTAAATTTAACTTTTTTTTTTTGAACGGCGATTTTATTATAAAAAGAAGCTAGCAAGAAGCTAGGCTAGACAACAAGTAAAGAAGGGTTTTTAAGCCATTCGTTCCAAGAAAACGAGGCATTACAACGAGACCTACACCAATGAAAAGAACTAGTAACGATATCATCAAATCTGGTGGCCTTTGACGGAATTCTTCCACTGAAAAGGAGTTTGTTACGGAATGACCATGTGTTCCACCACGTTACGTAGAAGATGCCTTCCAAGATCGCTTTGAGCTTCACACCAAGACGAATAGATACCATCCAAGACAACCAATCTTCATACGCATTGAAATCTACAAGGTCCACATCCCACCAACGCGCAATCAGCTTGTAAACCTGACGAATCTGAGGGCAATGGAAGAAAATATGAGCAACGGTTTCAGGCCCGCTATCACAGATGGGGCAGGATAAAGAACCAATGTCAAGACCTCGACGGGATAGGTTAAATCTGGAAGGTAATGCGCCCATTTTAACTTTCCAGGCCATAATGTTGACTTTAATAGGAACGTACTTGATCCACCTTGTCCGAGACGCCACTCTAGGGTTCCTATGGTCATCAATCAGAGAACGCATAGAAGCCACATAATAGTCCCCATTATTTGGTAACCAACTGTACCTATCACCTTGAGGGGCTAGATGAATCTGGCCAATAACCCCTGCCATACCGTCTAATTGAATTGCTTCAGCTCCACCCCGAACCTTACGACGCAGAGAAGATTCCAAACTAGAGTCTTCCAGTTTAGAGCGGAGTGAAATATTTTTATCCGATTCCAGGGCAAAAATTCGTGGAAAAACCCCTTTTAATATACCTAAATCGCTCCATTTATCTTTCCAAAAACGGATATTCTTACCGTCCCCAATCTTTAATTTAATGAAGTCAAAGAAATTAATACCTCGCTCTTTAAGGACATGGAGTTCTTTAACAATAGTGAGCCAACTTGAACGATGACCTTTAGGAACAGCCCTATCGATATTGCCATCTTCCCCGTGAATCGCTTTAATCACTCTCGTCCAAAGCAAGTTGCTGGCAGAAAAAAATCTCCACACCCACTTAAAAATTAAACCACGATTTAGAGCATAAAGACTAGCCACTCCGAGACCCCCTTTCTCCTTGGCAGTCGTGATGTTGCTCCATTTCGTCCATGATGCCTTTCTACTGTCCGTATCCTGTCCATTGAAAAAATGACTACGTATTGATTCAAGATTTTGAAGAACCTGAACTGGAAGCTTGTATATGGACATATGGAAAATCGGAATAGACCCTAGAACCGACCTCAATAGAGTGAATCTTCCTCCTATGGATAGGACTTTCAGTTTCCATCTGGACAATCTCGACTTCACTTTATCCACCACTTCTTGCCATTCTTTGATCCGAGCCATGTTCCCCCCAACTTTGGTACCCAAATATGTAAATGGAGTTCGAAGGACTTGACAACCCAACTTACTAGCCGCCTGAATAATCTTGCAATTATCAACATGAACACCCATAATCTTACTTTTGCTCATGTTAATTTTAAGACCAGAAGCTCTATGAAAACATTCCAAAACGTTAACTAGTGTATCAATATTTTGATCACACCATTTACCTACGAACACCGCGTCATCAGCAAAGAACAGATGGGAAATGTTCAATGAGTTATTAATATTCATCCCCGTAAACATGCCAGCATCCACCACTCGTTGAAAAGATACGTGTAAAGTTTCCATAATGAGAATGAAAAGAAAAGGGGAGAGGGAATCACCTTGCTTTAAACCTTTGTAAAATTGAAATTCTTTAGTCGGACTCCCATTGACAAGAATAGAGCCTTTGGACGATTTAAGACAACTCTGAATCCAACCTCGCCATTTACTTCCAAAACCGAATTTATTAAGCACATCATCCAAAAAATCCCATCTGACCGAGTCATAAGCCTTTTCGAAATCTACCTTGAAAATAACAGCTTGCTTCTTTTTTTTGGAACACCATTGTATTAACTCATTGAGAATGAACGGCCCATCCATGATTTGTCTCCCAGCAACGAACGCGGACTGGACCTCGTGAACAAGACCACCAATCAACGGGGCAAGACGATTGGCTAAGACTTTAGTGATGATTTTATACAAGCTTCCTATTAGGCTTATCGGTCTAAAATCTTTAATAGAGTTTGCGTCTGGAATCTTGGGAATCAGCGTGATGAATAGAGAATTACAACCATTAGGAAACTCGCCCTTGTTAAAAAAGTGATTTACCGCCAAGAACACATCATTTTCAATCAGGGTCCAAAACTGTCTATAGAATCCGAACGTGAAACCATCCGGACCCGGTGACTTATCAGTACCACAGTCCCAAACTGCTCTTTTCACCTCGTCTCTACTGACATCCGATTCAAGATCCAACATCTGATCATATGTGAGTGAGTTGGGAAAATTCATATTAACATGAATACGATCAGCAGATGGTTGAGCAAATCTGTTTGTAAAGTATTCCAAAAACTCTCCTTTAACTTGGACCGGACAATCAGTCCATACGCCGTCCTTAAGGACCCCTCTTATACTCAACTGCCTCCGTTTTTTATTAAGCATACCGTGAAAGAATCGAGAGTTTTCATCCCCTTCTACTGACCATCTAACCTTTGCTTTTTGAAGAAATTCACTCGCATGAGACCGTTGGATATACATAATTGAGTTGACAACTTCCATTCTCTTAGCTAAAATCTCCTCAGAAACGCGCCCCTTGTCAATCACGTCATCCATCTTCTGTAATTCCTCTTGTAAACAACTTAAATCTGCCTTTGACGAACGTGTGTGACCGGAGTTCCACTCTTTGATCCTCTTCTTGAGAAATTTAAGTTTAAGCATTAAATTACTAATACCATTGTGACTATGACCAGGAGCACTGGTCCAAGTATCCTCCACAAGTTTCTTGAAACCTTCCACTTCGAGCCAATGATGATAGAACCTAAATGGGGTCGGACCATAATCCACACAAGTCTCCCGTAGAAGAATGGGTTTATGGTCAGACAAGTAACGATCTAGAGTGATGGCAGACAAACCAGGGAAAGAATTCCACACTGTGTTCGAGATGAAAAAGCGGTCTAACTTACTCATTTTTGCAGCTGATTTATGGCACCACGTGAACGCACTACCACCCAAAGGAACCTCCTCTATGTCGGCATGAGAAATAAAATTATTGAACACCTCCGCATCCCTAGCGTTTAAAGTTGAGCCAATTCTATCGGTTTTAACACGTACCTCATTAAAGTCACCCGTCATTATTATGTCACCAGTCCACCCGTTGATCACAGTGCCAAGATACTCCCAGAGCATTATTTTATCCCTTCTATCATGAGGGCCATAAACTACAATCAAAAGGGTATCAACTCCTGTGCTCAACCACTTACCCCTAACAATGATAAACGAATCAGACACTGTAGAACTACTCTTACGATAACAATTAGGATCCCATGCACATAATATCCCCCCTGAGTTGCCAACTGAATCACTATGAACAAATTCGAATGCAAAATTACCCCAACACAATTTGACCGTAAAAATCTCCATACTCTCCATTTTCGTCTCTTGTAAGGCTAAAATAGTAACTTTATGTTTATTACATAACTCCCGAACCCAATCTTTTTTAGTCTTTTGGGCAAGACCTTGGATATTTAGAGACATTACATTCATCGATGAACCGAATCCGCTCCTTGTGATTCAATGATTTTATTGATATCCTTTTCACATCCCTCCATATTATAACCCATGGTTTGCCCAACTTTGACCATCTCCTCTAAACAGCTTAAGATAGATCCTCCAGTTTTCACTTTTGGCATTGCTGATTTTTTAAAGTGGCCTGAACACCCTGAAGTAGTCTCTTTAGTTACGGGACTGGTATGACTATTACTCTCCGAAATATGATTGTTGCTAACTTCTTTATCCTCCGGAACATTATACCCGGAGACTTTGTTCCCCTCTACAGCAGCTTCTCCTTCCGGAGGTGTATATCCAGGAGGGTGTTCGGGGCTGCTCTCCTGTGATTGGTCCTTGGAATGAGTTGTCTTATCCTTCTCCAACAAGTCATAGATTTCAAAGGGATCAGGTGAATGATTTACATTTTGCCCCGCAGACTCCTCAAAAATAGTTTCTGCCACAGTTTCTGGTTCGGCCATAGTTTCTGGGTGTACTACGGTTTCTTGATCTCGAGGCTTAGTAACAATATCTCCTTCTGGGGCACCATCATCATCATTTAACGAGTCTTCGTCCAAATAACTCTCCTCGTCCGATTCATCCAAGAAATCTGGCACCCAACCTGGGATTTCCTTAGCTCGAATCCAATATGTTTTGCCACGAAAAGTAATCTTAAAGTTATCAAATATGTTACTTTAGTGAGGACACAAAGACGTTTGAAGTGATAGCACTTATTATCTTGATCATCAATGTCTATTAACGCTCCCCATTTCCCGGCAATCTTCCTAAACGAATTTTCAGTCCAAAGTTTGAAAGGGACTCTTTCGACATCCACCCATACAATACGTCCTTCATTCATAAATTCCAATGAAGCATGGTGTACCTTTGAAAACCACGAGTTCGCCCCCTGACACCCAACAAATGCTTCCTTGGATTCATGAGATTTGAAGTCCATTAAGATCCACAATTCCCCCATATAATGTATAGAAATGTCAGTGAACCCCTCAACAGATAGAGCATTCCTAATATTAGTTAAGGATGAAAACTCTTTCACCCTTCCTAGTAGAGAGCAAGAGATGTCTCTAGCATTAATACACTCATCATCGAGCAGAATGGTTGGAGTGGAGCCTCCATCCGACGTAAAAGACACTTTACTATCCTTCAACACACTTACAAACGATCTATCCTTAGCAACCTTACTCACATTTCCATGAGGTATGCCTGACTTACTTTTACTGCCCTCAGTACTATTCGTACCTTGTGTCTTAGGCTCATACGCCGCTGATCTTTGAAACCTAGCAATGTTCGCATGTAATTTGAGACGACCCATCCATATAGTGCATAAGTTACTGACCAACCGATCAATACTGAAAACGTTTATGAAACGAACAAAACCAAATCTTTTACCACCATTGGATCTCTTCACCGGAATAAATGAATCAATAACATGACCATACACCTTACACGTATGGAACAAGTCCTTAGCCGTGAATGAGTCTGGGAAATTAGTGACGAAGATCGATATAGACACCTTAGACACATCATCTTCTTTAGAGGGAAATCCAACCATGGTGACGAAAAAAATGAAACAAGAAAACCCTAAAATACAGGCAAACCCTAAAGTGCACAAATCTTAGCCGCGCTTAAAGACCTCGTCGATCCTCGATAAAATGAGATTAGAAAACACAATTGGATTGAATCTAGTTAGGAATAACTGTTGAATACTGAGCCAACAAGAGATTAAAACAACGTCAATCCCTAGTTCCCCCGCTACGTCGAAACAATTATAACTACCCACAATCCAAACACAATTAGTCCTCGATAATCTTACGTTATAGAGTGAATGAAGGTCCAACAAGGGAGACCACAGATCTTGGCAGCAAAGGGATGAGGCGCCCAGAAAGTTAGGGTTTAAGAAAATTAGGGTTGGAACACAAGGAAACGAAAACCTAAAAAACCAATTCAAATAAAATAATAAAGAGATTAATCGAATCAACAAACACCTCGTGCGCGCCGATTGATCACA